>JANHFN010004197.1:17000-32177 GCA_032468175.1 Toxicocalamus goodenoughensis
ACAGCTTCTTTAAAATATTTCTTTTTAATTGTTTTTTAAATTCTGTATTTTTGTATGTGTTTTAACCGCTGTTCACCACCCCGAGTCTCTCGGGAGAGGGGCGGTATATAAATTTAAATAAATAAATAAATAATCTCCACACTGTGCTAGTTGCCAGACCATGTTAAGCAGCCCTGAGCATTGCCTGGGTGGGTAAAGGAAGCCAGGTGCCCCCTTCCCTTCCTTCTGAAGCTCCAGCGGCTTTCCTGGGGAACAGGGCGGAGGCAGCCATCGAAGGTTGCTGGGAGGCAAAAGCTGAGTTGGCTGGTTTGCTCTCCAAACTCCGGGCTCCTAAGTGGATTCTGAGGGCTGCACCAGGGAGGCCCCTTCGCCTTTCTTCAGCCAGCCTCCATTTTGTTGTCCCCACGCTCTGCAGTGGATGAAAGCGGACGACGTGGAGAAGTCCAGCAGTGGCATGCCAATCCGCATTGAAAACCCCAACCAGTTTGTGCCTCTCTATACAGACCCGCAAGAAGTCCTGGAAATGAGGAACAAGGTACAGGAAGGTGGTTTGGCTCCTCCGGTCGCTGTCTGAAGGGCCCCTCTGCCGTCTGCCTCTGCCCTGGAGCTGGGCTGCTCTTGGCTGCTCTCAGGGCTTCCCAGAAAGAGGAGAGGCTCTGGGTGAAGGGGCAGGTCAGTGGCTTGGGGTGGCAGAGGTGAGCTCTAAGCCCTGGAGGCCCTCAGGGGGCTTGGCCTTCCTCTCGCCACACCCCCCAGCCCCACTGGTGGCTCTGAGGGAAAAAGAACCAAGCAGCCCTTTGGGGCTCCTGGCAGGCAAAGCAAAGGAACCAACTGAGTGAAGGCCCTGCAGGGCCCGCTGAGAGACGGCCTTTTACCAAACAGGACTTGCAAGCCAAAGGGGCCACCCAGCTTGGAATTTGCGCCCTGGTCAAGCCAGCCTCCTGTGTCGGACTAGAAGCTCTCTAAGCCCCCCCCCCCTTGCAGCCCTGGAAGTCTGCGCTGGTTTTGCTGCTGGAAAATGCATCTTGGGCTGGGCTTTATCTCCTGCCTGCTGGTGTCACCCGCTCTGCCCGGCCTCTGTGGAAGGAGGAAGGGGAGAATCAGGCCACACACAACACTGATGGTGTCCCTAGCCTCATGACACCAGGGGGCAGCTGAGGCAGGGGAGGTCATGGGAGTGGTGGTGCCTGGCTTCTCCATTAGGGTGGCAGCCAAGGGAACAATCTGGCCCCCTGTGCTTCTTCCAGAGCTAAACTGTTTAAGGGGGGAATCCCCCCCCCCGCCTGGGTCTTTGCTGAGCAGGGGGGCAGAGAAGCTTGGAGGGGGTCTCTCTCTCTCTCCTGGGTTACAGGCAGGCCCAGTCTCCCCATGTCCCCATTTTGCTTGGCACCAGGAAGGGCAGCGGCCTCTTTCTGCCCGTTGGTGGCGTCTGCCTCAGCTCCTCCCCCATGACAGGCTCGTCTGTCTTCCTGCAGATCCGAGAACAGAACCGCCAGGAGGTGAAATCGGCCGGGCCCCAGTCCCAGCTGCTGGCCAGCGTGATTGCAGAGCAGAGCAGGAGTACGGTAGGCGTTGCAGGCTGGCGCTGGCATTGGGGGGGGGCAGGCTTGTGCTGCTCTCTCCCAGCCCTCTTCAGCCCCAGCCGTGGGGAGCAGCAGCAGCGAACACCCCAGAGGGGCTGAGGAGGCACGGAGGGAGGCTCCGCCCTCAGCTCTGGGTCCAAGGGAGGGGCTCCACCGCACGCCTTCTGGCTCTTGCTTTGTCAGGCCTCTCGGGCCTTGGTTACCAGTCCCTCTGCTGGGTCAGCCACCGATTTTCTTTTGTTGGTGTATCGGATGGGAAGAAGTGGGTGCCCATGGGGCACTAGGACAGGCAGAGACGAGGGTGGGCTCATAAAGTCCCCTGCCAACTTTCAGAATGTGAAATTGGCCAAAGCTAGGGAAGCCCAAGGCGCTTGCTGCTTTTGGCTGAATGGCAAAAGGAGCATTGCAGGGGTGCAACCTTGCAACCCCCAGCTCTCCCACACACATGGGCAGTGTCATGGTGCGTGTGCAAAGGGGACAAAGACTCCTCTGCATTGCTGCTTTCACCATTGTGTGCACACAACCAGCCAGCCACACAAACACATTACAGTTGCCATTAGAAAGTTGGCTTCAGACTCAGTTGTGGAGAGTTGTGGCATGAAAACTGCCAGGGGATAGTTATAATGCATGACTTTTGTATCCTTGCAGTCTACCGAGAGTCATTTGGCCGATGGAGAGATGAAGGATTACTCTGGTGTGGAGGCCTCTCTTGAGCCCGAGCCCCCCAACCCCTTCAGCCAGCTAACCGATCAGGAACTGGAGGAGTACAAAAAAGAGGTGGAAAGGAAGAAGCTGGGGCTGGACGGTAAATGTCCTGGGCGGTCATGGCTACTAAGGCTGCAGGCTTGAGAAGAACCGCAGTGAACACAGGAAGGGACAGTTGAGCTCGTTACCGGCTCAGAAAAACCAGGGAGCATTTTTGGGGTCTCCAAAATGGTGGTGGGTAGAAACTCAGGAGAGACGACTGTTGCTCCACTCTTTTTGTTTCCAGTCTTAAGTGGCTCGTCCTTCTTCTCTTCTGCCATCTCCTCCCAGGTGAAAAGAAGGACAGTGGCCCAGAGGAAGTGACGTCCCCTGAAGAATCCACTGCCAGCCCTCCCGAATGGAGCCCTACAAAGCCTGTGGCAAGGAGCCCGGCCAGGTCTCCCTCCAAAGCTCCAGAAGGTAGGGGCGCCTTTGTGGCCAAAACATCCGAGGACCATCAGGATCTCTACAACTGCTAGACACCGGAGGAGGGATGGCCACCCGCGTGGGTGGGAGGGACTTTTAGAAATCGTAAAGAGAGATTATATTGGCCTGACAGCTGGCTAGAGGTAGAGGAGAGAGAACCCCGGTCTGGCCACCATGGCTAATAGAATAGGGCCTTAGTGGGTCAGCTGGATCACCTGCCATGATAGATCATCAGAACTGATTGAGAGGGAATCTGCGATGTCCTTCAGTGTATCAGAAAAGTCAAGTGGGGTTTTCAGTTATGAGAAGAGTTGAGGCTGCCATCTTGACTTTCTGGACAATTCTCTTTTTATTTTAATGTTATTAAAATTTTACAACAATAAAAGTAAAATAATAAGAAAAATAGTGCAGAAAAAAAATAAAAATACACACGCGCGCGCATACACATACACATATATAATATTATATATTATATATATAAAACTTTCTTCTCTTAAAATAGAACAAATAACCTTCCTATATCCCATCTCTTACCTCTAAACAAACCTTCAGAGCCTTTTCATTCCGTCCTGGTCAGCAAAAGTCCATTAACATACCTATTTTAAGCTAGATCAAATAAACCAATTTTACATTTCTTCCTTTTACTTCTATAAATCTTCATTTTGTTTTTTTCTCTTTCTCTCCTCAGAAAATTCTTCAAAGCTTTAACAGGCCTCTATTGTAAATTCAATGGATATCCAATAGACAGTTATCCAAATTACTCTTTGAGTTTGTTATTAAGACATCATCCAGTTTGTCTTGTATGTCGAACATAGCTTCTTTTTCCATGTCATTCTTTTACTCTGTCATTTGTAAGTCCACTTTCACATCAGTCTCAATCTTTTCTGAAATTTTTTTTTATTCCTCTTCCATATTATCTGCTAGACACGATTTAGCTATAATGGCAGACATTTTTAAAAGTAATTCTGGATCCATTATTTAACATTATACTTCATATGTCTGATGTTAAAATATTTTGCTCCATTCTGTATTTATAAGTCAGTCTTATATATTCTAAAAATTGTAATCTTTCACTTCCTCCAGACACCAATTTTTAAGGTATTATCTTATAATATTTTTAAACAAAACAAAAGCATTCCCCCAAGGGAAAGATTTGTTATAATTAATTCCAAAAAATTATTTCAAATTTACCTGGACCCATAGGTTTTTTTATGTTCAAATCAAAGTTCTTTTCATACATTTGTTATTTGTTCCGAAAATAAAATATATTCTTAATTTCTTAAACTTGTAGTTAACTTGTAGTTAATAGTTTCTTTCACTAAGGATTGAAGGAAATTCACCTGGCACTGTCAAATGTGTTGGTCCAAAGGTTAATAAAAGTTGAAAAAGTAATTTCCAGAAGTGATTAGAAAACCAAGTATGCAAATCTGGGGTCCTTTCAAAAACACTGACTGCAGTTTGAGCAAGAGGGTTCTTTCCTTGTCTTCCAGAGCTCCAAGCCTTCTGGAGGCTGGTCTCTTGCAGTCTCCATGCAAGGAGCAGCTGTCTGGAGCACTTCGGGGCCATCTCAAGTCCTCTCCGGGTCCAGACAGGAATTACAAAGAGCCAGTCCATTCCTGGGAACCTCATTCTACTGCAGTCACCTGCTCCATTTTTCACAGACTCATCTTCAGTCTGCTATGTCTTCCCCAAATGTTGTTTCTTGGACAGTTCTCCAAGGAACCTTTATAATTTCTAGAAAATTAAAAGATCCACATTTTTTAAAAAATCAAATGTGCAGCTGGGCTGACCCTGTAGCACAATAGGTGCAGTCTGGTGACCCAGCTGACTTCCACTAGTGGCCACGCTGTGGCTTAGCAGTAGCACTTAGACTTATACACAGCTTCATGGAGCTTTACAGTCCTCTCTGGGCAGTTTACAATCTCAGCCTCTTGCCCCCGACAGCCTCATTTTGCTGACCTTGAAAGAATGGAAGGCTGAGCCAACCTCAAGTTCTGTGAGGATCGAACTCCAGCTATGGGCAGAGTTTTCCTGCAATACTGCATTCTAAGCACTGTCCCACCAGGGCTGAGGGTGCTGTGTGCATCCAGCTGTGCGTTCAGTCTGGAAAACAGTGTTTCTCAAACTTGGCATGCGGGGAATTCTGGGACAGGTTTGAGAAACGCTGCTTTGAAGTGCTTCAGACTCCTAACTCGTATGTCACTATGTGGAGGAGGAGTCCTTCGCCCTTTCCCAGGGTTCACAGAGCTTCGGTGGAAGGAGGTCCCTGGACAGCTTCCCTCCCCCAGGGATTTTGTTTTTGGAGGGGGGGAACAGTCGCTGGCTAGAGAAGTGTTCCACAAATGCCAAACCAGGCACCTGTCCCCAAAGGAGTACAAGGCTTAGGGTTGGGGTTGAGAGGTTTGCCACATTATCTTGTTCTTCAAAAGAAATGTTGAAAACGAATTCCTTCCTTGGACTGAATTAGAACTGGCAGTAAAAGATGGAAACTTTTTCTGATGGTTGTTGTTCATCCGAAGAAGGAAAGATTGGGGAGGCCATTGGCCAGGAACTCTGCATTTCCCGCCTCTGGAGTTGGATCTGTGACCCTAGAAAGGTGTGGCTCCTTCAGGTGGGAGGAGGAGTTGAGCTAGTGTGTGTGTCTTTATCTCTGTCTCTCCCTTTCTCTTTGCCATTGTCTCATTCTGCCGCATTGTGTTTGGCGTGTTTGTCTCCACAATGTCTCCTTTCTCTTTCCATGTGTTGCTTTCATCCAAGGAGTTGCCTCTGCTTCTGAGTACTTGTCACTTTAGTAAGTATAGAGAGGCTGCTTTCTCCTTTTCCAGCTGCCTCCCTGGGGAGGGAGCGGGATGCGCCGGACCATCCAGCCATCTTTGGGCTGAGCAAGGCCACGTGTTGCTGGAGCAGCAAAGGCTCTGGGGGAAGTCATAGGTTGGGGGACATGATGGCCGCAGGAAGTGACTTAGCTTGGCATGCAGGAAGCTTGCAGAAGGTTGGGGGGAGGGGTGGCCTTAGATGTTCTGGAGATCTGCAGCAAGAGGAAGGAGTTGGTTCTAAATGAACTCACGTCACACAAATCCTCTGGGAGGCTGAGTGGGCAACTTCTAGAACTTCTAGTTAACCTGACAGAAGTTCTCAAACATCTGGAAGAAGTTGATCCAACAGTCCCTTCTGGGAACTCTTCCCGTAAGAACTTGTTACTCGGTGGACAAAGCCTGTAATTATGGGTGTTTTTTCCAGATGTTTCTTTTCCTTTTAAAAAAAGGAATGTCTATTGGAGGGAGAAGGAATCAGCTTCAGGGGCTGCCCAGTTCAAGGGCAACTGGGAGAGCAGTTCTCCTTCTATCGTTCAGTCCTGGGCATTACCAAACCTCAGAGCCACTTGATGACCTCTCAAGATAATTTCCTTTGCCTGATGGGGAGTGGGGGGAGGGGGGAGATACATTCTCTCCTAATTGTGCAAGCTTCCTGAATGTTTGCAGTAGGCACCATCAATAATCCAGAGAACATGTCTGTAGTCCTAGGTAGAAACCGGTTGCTATTCTGTGGTTCTGAGTCTCCCAAGTGTAGAAGCCCCAGTTAAGGCCTGGCATCTGCTGGCACCTGAGCAGGTGGCTCCAGGCAAAGCGGACTTTCAGCTCCCATTAACAGTGGGATAGTCACCTGTTTGGCAGGTATGCTGATCCAGTGAATCTACAGCAGCATGAACCCATGCACAGCTTGAAGCCTCAAGAATGCACAATGGCATTCTCCCCCCATGTGATGTTTCATGACCAAGTGAGATGTTTATGATTGAAGATTTGATTTAAATCACATCTAGTTTGTGATCTAGGTGCTACTTAATTCTCAGTCTTCTACATCCCTGTTTTGGGTGTTTCCCAACAAGCCCTCAAAACCAATCCCACCCTGCCCAGGGAGGAGGAGATTCTGCAGTCAGAAATGCTGAAAATGCCAGCAACCAGCTGCATCCAACCAGGGCGGTTCCCTAAGCGGCAAGAATAAGGAGAAGGGGGCTAAGAAAGGGGCTCTGCTCCATCTGCCAGGAGCCTGCACAGCCTTAGGAGGCAATGGGGGGGGGGCTTCACGGGGTGAGCATCCAGCAGGATTTCAGCCCCGGTGGGTGGCGATTTGGCCCTTCTCTCCTGCCACACAGACAGCCCCATTGGAACAGTCAGGGGTCTTGTGGACTGCCCGATTCTGGTCCTGCTTCCCAGGAGCCTGGTCGATGCCTCTCTTGGACCCCCAGGTGCCCCAAGCACCCCCCCCGGCCTTGTGCTGGGCTGTTTTCCCATCGGCCACTGAGGGGAAAGGGCCTTGGGCAGCCCACTCCCAGGGAAATGGCTTGCGGAGGCTGCTTTTGTACTACACCCCCCAGACCAGAAATGCCCGTGGGGACCGGAGAGCAGCCCCAGGATCGGAGCCCTGCGCCTTTTTACGTGTGCTCGTGCAGGGCCAACTTCCCCACGTAGTTGTCCCTGCTGCAGGCCTGGCTTCTCCCACACACACCCTGCCTTTTCCTTGGCAAGCCTGCCCAAGCCAAGGACCCGAGATGCGTCTCCTGCCTCCACTTTTGGGGCTTGCAGTGCCGGGTTCTTGGTGTAAACGCTCAGCACTCCTCTCTGTCTCTTTTCAAGGCAGGAAGAAGCCGAGTGTCAGCCAGGATCCTGCTGGTCCTGCTGCAGCCGACAAGGCTGAGCCAGAGGTCAACGGCAAAGAGGATGAACAAACCGCTGAGGAGCGCCTCAGCAAGGGGATTAGCCAGCTGAGCACCAACACAGAGACCCCCAAGGACCCAAAGGGCAAAACCGAGTCGGTCCCCGGTGGGCCTGTGAGCCCCGAAGGGTCCCCGTCCAAGTCCCCCTCCAAGAAGAAGAAGAAATTCCGGGCCCCCTCCTTTCTGAAGAAGAGCAAGAAGAAAGAGAAGGCGGAATCCTGAGGCTTCCTCTTCCCCCATGCACGCCGCCTCTCCTCCCCTTCCTCCTCTCGCCTTCCGCTGCCACCTCTGATCTCGCTGCCACATCACCAGGATAACGGGGAATGGCCTCTCTTTTTAAAAAGCCCCCAGGAGGAGCCCAGCTTGGCATGCGCTCCTCTCGGAGCAGCCCTTGGGGAAGACGGGAAGCACTGGGGCCTCTTCCCTCTTCCACCGGTGTCTGGACCCACGGATGCAACCACCCTGGAGAGAAATCTCCGGCCCGCTTAAGTTCCGGGAGAGGGCGCGTTTCACAAACTCATCAGCCACTTCTGGTCTGCTGCTCTTGCACAAAGGTAGAAAGCCGTGGAGTGCTGTCCAAGGCCTACTTGAAGGCCCGTGGGTGTCCTGAAGCAGGAGGGGCCCGGGGTGCTCTTCACACCTGTTAAATGGATGAAAGTTGCTCTGAACTTCAGAAGCAGAATGATGGCTTGCAAGGCAGCTGCCAGAGAAACCGGATATTTATTGTGGGGTGATCTGACCAGGAGGCCTTCCAGCACCCCCAGCCTCCTTTACCTGCAACAGGGTGACCCCAAAGGCCTTCTGAGAATCAGGTGGGTACTGTGGGGCAGCACATCCAGAGGCAGGGGGCAGCAAGCAATTGCCATTCTGGGCAGTTGCAGAAAGGGTGCAATCTTCCAGAGACTTCCGAGCAGCCCCCGAGACCAAGGACAGAAGTGAATCTGGGTGAGTGAAGGAGGTGTGGAAAGGGAACCCAGGGGATTCCGTGGGTGCTGAGGACACACTGGTCCAGTTGGGTGTCTGCACCAAGTGTCTTGAGTTGGGGCAGGTTCTGAATTGTATAGATGAGCGCCCCAACCTGTCATCTGCAACGGGGAAAGAGGGCAGGTGGGATACAAAACCATTGGAAGGTGCCAGATTAGGCAGCAGTTCTTTGCAAGTTCCTTGCTGCCCGGCCCATTTTTGAGATTGAAAAGTTCCCTCTCAGGTTGACTGCTGAGTCTCTTCTGACCTGCCACCAAAAGGGAAATATGGAACCCCATCCTGCAATGGTCTCAGGCGGGTCAGACATCTGGTGTGCATCTCACCTGCATCGCATCCAGCTATTATTCCATGTCAGTCACATATGTTCTATTGTGTCCATTGGGAATATCAAGAGCAAAGAACACACACACATGCATATAGTTGTACACATGCACACACACTGCCAATAATAACTTGTGCAATGAGTACTACTGAAATTGCAATGGATTAAGCTTGTAGAAATAATTTCTCACTACACTGTTAAGGAATATTGTCATGCGTAAATTATTTAATGAAGTGGTGATAAAAGTTTGCTGTGATCACATTCTGCTTTAAAGAATATGTATTCCATGCAGAAATGGCCTTTTGCTGCTCCCAAGAGAAGCAACTTGGTGTCACAAATGCTCAGCTGTAGGAGGGAGGCAGAGCTTGACTTCCATCTGTACCCCTGGCCCAGTGGTGCCAGCCAGCAGAACCAGCCTCTGGTCTTGGGGGGCCCAGAAAGATCGTCCTGAAAAACTGCGCAAAGTCTTGGCATAGCTTCATTCCCTTCACCAACCTTTCCGCCCCAGTGGCGATTTCACAGAGTGGTGGTCAAGGTGGGCGGGACTGGTCAGTTGCTGAGCTTTTCCCTGTTGACTCTTGCCCATCCCTTAGGCTACTTGCTGTCCCCCCCAGCCTCCCTGGGTCTTCCCTACCTGCTTGGGCAGTGGGGTTCCAGCCCCCTCCATTCTCCTTCCCCTTCTATTTCAAAAGGGCAAAGAGGCAGGATCCCAAGCCTGTGTGGCAGGAGATGGGCAACCTCCCCTTTGCTCTGTTTCTTCCTCTTAAAAACAAGACGAGGAAGGGAGCCTGAGAAATGCCTGGGCACACTCGGTGCCATATGCAGATTGTCTTCTTGAAGCCTTTTGAGAAAAAGTCAGATTGTTGCAGACCCTAATTGCTCACACCCAGAGCAGCTGCAGAAAGAAAACTCCAGGGCTGAAACTGAAGGCAAGATTTCCCCTCTCCAGTGCCCTGAAAGCTGTATGGCTCTAATTTAAATTGGCCTGCTGGAAGCAGCTTTTCAATTCTTTACAAATAAAGGTTTTTTCCCTGGAAACTCCTAAGAGTAACCTCCCCTTCCCTTGCTTGCAAGCACTTCTAGCAAAGCTGCAGAACAGTTTGTCACGTGAGAACTGCAATTCCAGAAATGGTCCATCTCCTAGAACGGGTTCATGGCAGGACTTGAAATAACACACTGAAGACAAGGAGGCCAGCCTTCTGCCTGCAGATTCTAAGATGCTAAAACAAACAATATGTTACAGCTTACTGTCTTAAAGTGGAACTTAGCATGGGGGGAGACTTTGCTGCATTGGAATGAATTATGCCATTCCTGTTCTTATAATAAGGAGCTTTAAATGTTTCCCACAGCAGCTTCTATTTCTCCAGAGAGTGTGGGAGACAAACAGCCCCCAGCAACATGAAGCAGGTTTTACAGAGTCTTTTAGGGCTTGTGGTGAAGCTGAAGATTTAAAATGACCAAAAGAAAAGGTGGGTGGATACAACGGGTAGAGCTCCTTTTGCAGCTTCCACTGCCACAGGATCAAGTCCAGGCAGCGGCACAGAAGGGAACCTCCACGCAAAGCAATTTCTCCTGAGTAGCCAAAGACAGAAAAAGGGGAAACCAGCAGTTCCTTTGAGCTGGTGGTGGGGCATTTGGCCAAGCGATGCTGCAAGTGAGTGGGCAGTCCACTTGAACCCAATTCAGCATGACATTTTTCATACCTTCTCATATGTTGGGGTTGACTTACCTAAAATTTTAAAAATTGCAAGCATGGGAAGGATGTCCTGAGATCCATCTTGTGATAAAATTCAGGGCAACTTAGCTGTCGAGATCAGGCTCTGCATCCTAGAAGGGAGCGAGTTCACATGGAAAGCAAATAGGATAGGATGGGATAGGATAGGATAGGAATAGAATTATTGGCCAAATGTGATTGGACAAAAGGAATTTGTCTTGGCACAGATGCTGCATTGCTCCTTTTGTGTATGTGCTTGTGGGAACATATGTGAGAAGGCGTAATACTTTTTGGTGGTAAAATAGTCAGGTCCTCTTCTGCTTGAACTTGATGTAAAGGCAAGTTTTCTTTGTACTTCAAAACGTAAATTGCTACTTTGCAAATATCTGCTCATTTCTCTTGTAACAAAAACCAAATTCTCTTTGGTTCTCAATAGGAAATTGAGAAGTAAATAATTCAGAATATGCAAAGTAAACAGCTGGAGATGTTTAGCAAAGTATAAAAATATCTCTGTATTTGGTGCTTCTGCAAACCAGCCAATTCTGTTAAGAAATTTAATGATGCGCATGTACAGAGAATCCACCTAGGAGGGGGTTGAGGGGGATTTGGTTTGCCACGCTCTGTATGTTCCCCTTCTGAGCTGTTGCTTCTGGCCAGCTGACCAGGTTGAAAAGCTGCTGCTTGGTCCATGAAGCACTTTGAGCCCTTGGCTGTGGATCCCAAGAGTCAAACTTCAGTAAAAGAAAAGGGCATAAGTTGAGAACTCAACTTAAGTAGATATTTAAATCAAACTGCACCTTCCTTCCTGATTTTGTTGCTTCAGTGGCATACCCAAGGATGAAACAACTGAGGCAATCAATTGAGTGACAGTTTGTGTGTCAGTACAGCAGCTAAACAAATGCTATCAACAATCCCTGTTTTTACTACCAAGCAGTCTGACAAAGAACAGCCTTTTGAAATAGTGAAGAGAGAACACCAGACTAGCCTAAATCTTAGGGTCTCTGGGGTTCTTGAAAAATGAACTGGGGCTCTGGCGCAGTCTTTGGTCTCATCCTTCAGCTGAAGCAAAACAGTTCCCTGGAAAAAAATGACACATAATCAAGTAAGTAAATGGATTGTCCATTGGCAATTAGAGGGATCAAGACTTGGGATTTTTTGAGCTGGGCTCCACCATTTCTCGGATCAATTCAGGTTGTACCTCTTGGCAGCCGCGATCTTTTCATGTTGCCATTGAAGTCAGCCCATGAACAAGAGCCTTTTTCATCATATATACCATTATTAAGTGGGGGTAAAGTGCTACAAAAATGCAAAACTTTTAAGATGCTTTTTTTCCCCCTTCAGAGCTGCCTGCCATAAAGCTTCCTAGCCATTGCTTGGCTCTGGGGGTGTTTTCAGCGGCCAGTGGAGTCGGAGGCTGAGGGGTGAATGTTTTGTAGGAAGGCATTAAACCGTCCTTTCAGAGTTTCAAAATGGGGGGAGGGGCAGGGGAGAAAAATTAAGGGGAAAAATTAAGAACCTGAAAAGGAGGCAAATCTGAAAGAGGTTCAAAAGGATAAAAAAGTGTAACTGTTATAAACTTATTTTCAAATGAAAATTCAATATCAAACCAAAGAAAAACTTTACAAAAAATGCATATTCTAATAAAGATTTTCTGAAATAGAGGACTGCCTTTACAATAAGGAGGCTTTGGACAAGTGCCCTCAGCAGCCTCTAGTTTCACTCACCTAGATCTGGGGAGCCAGGGCTGCCTGGGGCCAAGGGAACAGCTGTCAGGCCGGATGCTAGGAGGGGGGAGGACCAGCTGAAAGGAGGCTTGTTTTCTGTCTGGTTTGATAGCAGCTTTAGTCTCACATGAGCTCTAAGAAACAGGAGGGACTGAAAGATGATGGGGAGATTAAAATCTTAGAAATGATCACATTAAGTCTTATTTATAGCCAACTGAAAACTCCTCTCTGTAAAGATTACCTGTTGTAGTCCTTGGATCTTTCCATTATTTTTAGCCACTGCTCTCTCATTTTGATGGGGTCGTTTCTCTCAACTATGTTGGATGTCAGTTCCATTTTTTGCATAATTCCTCAAAGCAAAAAATCTGGCTAAAACAGTGAAATGTTCCTTATAATATCTGAAATCTTGAAAAATCCTATTAGATACCCTTCCTCAAGCATTATCTATTCTACACCAAATAGGTTCCTGATGGATTATAGCCCTTTGAAAATAACAAGCAAGTAAATGTGTAATTAAATACCAACTGCCTCTCCTTTCCCTTTATAAGACTTGTAAGAGAGGTATTTAAGTTAGAGAAAAAGACTCCTCACCATATAATTACATGTCAATTTAGCAGTTATTCATTTACAAGTCTGTTCGCATAAACATTTGTTTCATGTTAGCATGTTGGAGTGTGGACTTTTGAAATAACTTCAATTACTGCTGTATTGTGTAGATGATTGATGGCTTTCCCTCTAATCCACAAAAGGTAGGTAGTATTTCTCAAGTGAAGCTGAGTAAGCCTTTTTCAAAGGGATGATATAGAAAAGCTCATCTGAGCAAGGAATCCAAGATGAAAAAGTAATGCTTTTAAGCTCTTTTTCACACTGGACCTTAAACTAAGCCTGCCCATCTGCGGCTCAGAGCCTGGCTTCTTCCATCTTCACCTGTTCTGGCTCTCAAAAGAACTTGATGCTGATGGGACAATTTGAAGGTTTCACCGCTGATCTGGAAGTGGGCAAAGATGAGCAGGAAACACAGGCACACCAGGATGATCTCTGTATGGTCTTAGAAGTGATGCATAATCCCAGAGTACAAGATATTGTGCCGTAAACCAGTTTTTATATCTGCAAAACAATGTGACATAGCTAATTATCTCAACAAAGATGTTGAGACAAAACAACAAAGTAACATTTCTAAAACAAGGAAAAGGCAGTGATACTGTGCTGAAATTATGATTGATATGTAACAAACATCAAACCAGAACTACTGGTAGGTTTATCTCTGTGTAGCAGGCAGTTCATTCTTGGATCATATTGGTTAGCTCCTTTGGAGTATGTCTCAACTATTAAAGTATAGCCGAATGGTTAAGAGATGGCTAAACTACATGTAGTCTCAAGTCCTTGGATATGCTCTTCCACAGAGAAGGAGAAAAAGTGGCCATGGGAGTTAATGGGCAACATGAAGTTTCACCTACCCCCAATTATCATAGAGAAGTCCAAGTCAGCCAGAAGGAAATGTAATAATAATGCGATGTGTATCAAGTGAGCTGCAAAATTAAATGTCTGTGTCTGACAATCGTTGCTTTAAAGTGCTATTTAATGTTACCCTCTGTAAATAAAGACAACCCGACTTTGGCCTTTGATTGACTTTGTAAAGTCTACCTTTGAATTCTGTTATCAGGCAATCACTTGTGCAACTCAAGATTCCTCTTTCATTCAATTATTCCACAAAACCATGTATTTTTCTTTCTGTACATTTCTTGAGAAAATTAGACAGGCAACTTATTTTTTGATGGTTTGTGTTCCTTGGCAATTTCATATCTTCCTTTTTATATTGTACTGTTTCCAAACACTGGAGTAGGTATTATCTTCAAAAGAATTTAGTGAGTTAGCAGCTGAGGCCTTCCCAGCGGTGCTGCTTTGCCATTCTGCTGTTGCTGCTGCATGTTTCTTCCTTAAAAGTGGCTGTCCACACTCTTCTGCTTGACCATCTAATGGTAGTAAAGCATTTGTATTCTTCTGCCAAGAAGGTGGTGTGGCCACCCCCAACCCTGACTCCAAAAGTCTAGGCCAAACATTGCTAAATGTCTGAATAAGAGACTTCTCAAACAGCTTTTTGTCTCATCTGTTTGGTCTAAAAAGAAAAAAAGTATATACCAATAAACTTTTACCAGAGTACCAAATTGTTTTGGAAATTTCTGTTTTTATATGAACCAGCACAAGACACTTAGTCAAAAGCTAAACTATCAGGCCCATGAAAGTCTGTTTTGAAAGATTAAAGGTAGAAATTCCATTTTCCAGATTATACTTTTTCTCAGCAGTTGAATGTCAGGTGGGCTAGATAGTAAATTAAATTCTTCTAGTATATTGACCAGGGTGATCAATAAAAAGGAGTACAAAAGCCAAGCTTCAGCTCAAAGACAAAGAGTTGCTAGGTATCAAGTTTCACCCAGGAAAATCCAGAAAAAGCAGCTGACCATCCTGGGAAAACTAATGTTTGGATGCTAGAGTTCTCCCTGGATATCCTTTGACCCTTTAATGGAAGCAGGCAGAAAGGGAGAAACAGTTCCGTAAAGCGGACAAGAGACCTAAAACCAGGAGCTGGTGAGTTCTAGGCCTCTTTAAACATGAGAGTTGCTGCAGGACTTGGGTTGACTGCTTGTCTCTCAGCCGAACCCACCTCAAAGGGTTGTGGGGGGAAAGAAGCGGCAGGAATATTAGCCAGGTTCACTGCTTTATAATACAGGGACCATATTGTATTGGGAAAAAATAAGAACCTGAAAATGAGGCAAATCTGCAAGAGGTTCAAAAGGATAAAAAAGTGTGTTATAAACTTATTTTCAAATGAAAATGCAATATCAAACTGTCAGCTGGAGCATCAAGAATTCACTCCACCAGGTTCTTTGATCCAAAAGATAACAACTTTATTAAACGTGACTGCAGTAACGGGTGCCTCCCAACAATGGAGGAACACCGAAGTACAA
>JANHFN010004197.1:42448-52909 GCA_032468175.1 Toxicocalamus goodenoughensis
GTGGGACTCGAACCTGCAGTAATTGCAAGCAGCAGATGTTAATAACAGCCTTCTAGTCTGTTGAGCCACCAGAGTTAAAGCTATCATGCTTCTAATGGAGAAAAAAAAATGTTTTCAGTCAGCATTAATATTTTATTGGATGAACTCAGTCAGACTTTAAGCCCTGGAACACCTTTTTAAGTAGATCATGGCAGGCTGAGGCAAAAGATTCCAGCTCACAGGGTCCTTCAAAAGGTTTGAAAAGAACCATAGCTGAGATGGCAAGAGAGGAAGAGACGGTGGCTAAAAGAAGCTTAGCTGCCCTCAAATAGCTCCCCCCTCTGAGGAAAGCAGCTGGATTGCGTGTCTGGGGACCCACCCTTGCCTCTTTCCTCCCACAGAAACTTGAAGATTATGACAGGAAAGCAATACACCAAATAGATCAGTTGCAGCGAGAACAGCGGCATCTGAAAAGGCAGCTGGAGAAACTGGGCATTGAACGCATACGGATGGACAGCCTGGGGTCCACCGTGTCCTCCGAACGGTCAGATTCAGACAGAGGTGAGGAGGAAGCGCTGATGGGTGCTCATGTGCGTGCTTCCAACTTCCAGCATGAATTGCTGGGCCAAAAAGCTCTATTAAGTTTGCTGGCTTGCTTACATTTTGCATTCCCAAACCAGCTCCCCCCTCCCCCCCTCCCTCCCTTCCCAGAGGCCCCCTGGGCTGGCTGACGTGGCTTTCTGTTGTAGAAGAAATTGATGTGGACGTGGAGAGCACCGACTATCTCACCGGGGACCTCGACTGGAGCAGCAGCAGCAGCAGCCCCCCGAGTGATTCTGACGAGAGGGGCAGCTTGCAGAGTGTCTGCAGTGACGAGGGTTATTCGAGTGCTGGCATTCAGAGAATAAAGCCACAGGACCATCTGAAGGCCTGCCTCAGCCTATAAGGAGCCAGTAGCCTCCCCTCCCTTGCCCTGCCCACTGCTCTTTCCTTCTTGGATTTCGCTAGGTAGTATGTGGGGTTGCTCCACAATTCTCTTGCACGTAAACTTCTTGTACCATCAACATCACCAAAATCTGCTTTGCCTAAGTCTGAAAACAGTGCATAGTGTTGTGGGTTACAAGTTCCTCCCTGGCGCACACTTCTGATGGCGTCCACTAGCTTCTCTTTTCTAACCGTAAATTCATCTCTGTGAGACTGAACATTCCAGCCAGAATTCTTAGCAGCATCCGGGATATTGCTGCAGTAACAGCCACATACGTGTTTTGGGCCTGTGCTGCAATTAATATTCTGGGTGAAGGTAGGAGGGCCAAGGGTGATGTATATAAAGCCAGACTAGTCGTCAGGCACGGCCACTGTAAAAGGAACCCTAGTTTTTTTGACATTCATTGTATCCCAGTGGCAGGCAGAAGTTAAAAATGATACGACAAGCTTGGAAGAACATGTGCTGGTTAGGGAATTGTGCAGTGAATCTTTCCAGTCACTGTTAAAAAATTATTCTGAAATGTCCCAAGTCATTATAGTAATAAAGTAGCCAACCCTGAGGTTGGGAATAGGATTGAGAAAGGTTTCTAAGAGACTAAGTTTGGCAGAAGAAGGGCCGGCCGAGCGGAATTGTACTGGAGGCTCTAAATGGGAGTTGGGGATGGTTTCCTCTCCCGGTAGGATCTCAATATTTTCACGTCAGATGACCAAATACGACACTTGGGCAATCTTGATTATGTCGTCTTTGCATTGATAGCTGCATGTTCCTTTCGTTGCTAGCAGCTCTCCGGGCTTTTTGTCTCTGGGACAATTTTTTCTACCTCAGAGAGATGAACAAAGCTGATCTCAACCCCTTTAGCACAAATGAATTATGATGCCTCGTTTGTATGCTTGGTACTAGTCCGACCTGTTTCCTTAAGAATTCAGCAATAACTGAGTGACAAAGTTAGCTGCGCTAGCTTTCCATTAATGGCTGAGGAGACTTCCCCAGAGGAATTCCATGGCTGCCCTCTTGGCATTCTAGCACTTCTTTTACCCTTTACGTTCTTTTACATTCGTTGGGAGGCCGCCCAATGTGCTGTGTGTGGTTTTGGTTTGGATGTTGGGCTGCTTCTTCTCTGCCCCCTTTTTGCTCTGTCTCTGCCCGCCTGACATCTGCAGCGCTTTTCATTTAAGCTGAGTAGAGCACATGCAAATGTACATAATGTGGTCTATAAATAGTATTTATTCATTTTTATATCAACCTGATGAACTATTCTTATGATTTTGTGCTTTTATAGATGATTAGGAAACTTTGTATGTCAAGGTCTAATGAAACTTCCTCTCCTCCTTTTTGCTTTGAGCTGCCCAGTTTATGGGCTGCCAGTGACTTTTCACAAGGATTCTTTGTATGCAGCTAGTTCTTCCCCAGCACTTACCGGCCGGCTCTAGTCCAGCCACTTCCTGTCACTTCACTCTCAAAGGGCTATGTGGCAAGTTGCGCTTTACTTTGGATTCCATGTTTGCTTGTATCCACTTCCAGATACTCAAGCAAATAATATGGAAGTGGATTTTATTTGAAGAAAGCTGGTTTTTGAGATGGGAAGTGGGGCTAGTGGATGGAGCTGCCTCGAAACAAGAGCTTGTTCTCAGTGGTCAGCTGACCTGCACTGGCCACTTCCTTGCCTGGAGACTTTCCTCCTGCGTCAGTCTAGCAGCTGGCTGGCATCTAGGAGTCCCTCGGAAAACCCTCCAGGGAGACTGAGCCTGCAGCTTGCACCCCCTTGATTTGGACAGGTTCCTTGCCAGAGGCCTTTGAGTTTGTTAATCAGTTGCATAAAATTGCCTCTCACATTCAACTCCATGTTGTCATCTTAGAGTTCAAAGTAGCCTTTGATTTGGAAGGTATTTGAAAGGGTAAACTTAGCATGTTTTTCTTTAGAAGTAACCAAACTTACTTTTTTCTTCTTTTTAATTATTGTTGTGCCTTTCGTGAGTTGCTGGGCACAATTTACTTCAGACCTCTTCTGGCCAGGAGGGCTCCCCCTCTGAATAAATGGAAGTGGTGGTTATGTCCATAGTGCATTTGAGAAAGTAGATTTTGGAGGGTGCAACCACTCTCTTCTTTAGTAAAGTACTTTGGAGTTTCATTTTGTTCTTATTGCGAACCAGTAATTGAGCTTTGCACTTTCTGGATATGGTCCTTTCAAAATGTGGTTGGTACAGAAAATAATTACAACTTCATAAAGGATGATGCACTAATTTCAGAAGCTAGATTAAAGCTATCTCTGATGTTCCAAAAACATCTAACGAATAGATGAGTTTATCCGAGAAGCTTTGAGGGCCCCTCCCAGCATCTTGGGGAGGAAGGGCAGCCCTTCGATCCATCCCCGAGACAGTTGCCCCACCGCCTGCAGGCTCCGTCCCGCCTGAACCCTGCCCAAGCGCTCCAGAGGGTTGTGTAGCCCTTGGCCATGTTTCTCAGCAGCGGTGTAGCCGGTGTGGCCGTTCTCCCACACCAGTTGCCTTGTGGAGGGAGAGGAGTCGGAGTTTCCTACGCTGGCTGGCTGGCTTGCCAGGCTGCCCTGGAATGATTGTGCAGGCAGCAGGGACTGGGCTGCCCTGTTAAGGTGGAGGCTGGGCCGTCAAAAGCGACATTCCGGTGTGGCCAGCCTTTCTGCCCTATTCACTGATCCACCAGCATTCATTATTATGTGATAAGCTGCAGAAAATTAATTTTGTAGATCATTCATGGGGAGCTGTGTTTCTCTATCTGTGTTTACAGCTGGACGTTTGTGTGGGTGTGCGTGGGTGTGCTTAAAATACCACACTAAACACTGCGGCACTGAGCAACTTTTTTGCAGACAGCAAATCCAGGGGATATTTGGTTGGAAATGGAAGTTGAGAATTTGTGCTCTTATTCATCCAAAATAAACATGGCTATCAGGGTGACAATCTGAAATATCCCAAAAGTATTGTCTTTACCTGGTGAATCTTTTCCTGAGTGTTGAACACCCAGAAATTTTATTACTGTGTATTTTTCTAACAAAGCAGAGCTTTCAAGGTGCTGATAGACACATCTTGTGAACTGTTTTTCCAGGGTTTGTGTGAATACCTGTTTTTGATTCAAATTCAAAGCACTTATTTGAAATGTGTAATTAGGTGCCACAAACAAGGTTGCAGAGCTCTGGGCATTAGCAGGGTGTGCACTGCCAACTGCCATTTTAGCACTTTGTTCCCGCCATGGGCCCTTCTCTCTTTCCAGGTACCCAGGTCTCTCTTGCTTCTCTTTCATTTCTGCCCTGATGTTTACAAACACAGCCCGGAGGAGAGAGCCCTGGGAGGAATGAAGTGGGGGAGGGGGTTATTTTTTTAAGTGCTCACTGCCTAATTCAATTTTGGCATCTGATGTACAGCAATATAATGGGACTCATGGAGTCCTTTTGCCCCCCTTGGTCACAAATTCAGGTTTTGACACTTAAAATGTATTGGGACGAATACTGCTTTTACATACCTGGTTATGCATTTGCTCCCCAATTAAAAATAGTAAGTTTGCATCCTTGGATTCCCCCCTCCCTTCCTGTTAACACAAGTGGCATCTTTCCTTTTATGATTACCTGAACTTCATTGTACAACTATGAATCAATGATGCTTTTGTTTTAAATAATAGTTATCCCAAATTATTGAGCAGAAGAAATTTCTTTTAATGCTACAAAATGTATGTATCAAGATTATTTTAGCAAACCTCTTTATTATTTAACTGTGAAGGACACTTAAAAAGTCTCTTTCTCTCTGGCTGCCATCCGCTCTTCCCTCCTGACATGCCCCAAATTTGACTTGCTTGAGGCATCTGTGGCTTTAGTTTTGTGCTGTTCTTCTCTATTCACCTGTGTTGTTGCATAGGTGCTTTGAACAACACTTGCAATTCTGAACTTTTGATTTGGTTCTGGAGTCTTCCAAATTATAACGCAGCCTAAGAGGAGCAGCAAAGGGGGAGGGAGGGGGGCGAGGATTCAGTTTCCAAATGTAAATACCACATCATTACAAATCCTGTGTCAAGACCATATAATGGTGCTTTTTATCACAGTTAGCACATGCCTTTTTAGAAATTACATGTTTTAGACAACCTTGCTGTGTATATGTATACTTCTGTATTGTTCAACTGTTAGAAAATAAATTATTTCATTATTAAAATTGTTCTAGCATTGATGTTTTGCTTGAAAAATGGTTTTACTCATTTATTTTGAAATTATTCCAGTTATATGTAATTATTCCAGTTATATGTCTTTCAGAGTCATATTTACAATTTGTCTGGAGCAAGTCGCAGGCCCCAGACCTGATCCATATAGAGCAGCACTGTTGGATAGGGGAGCCCACTCCTCCCAGTTCCTGCAGGAGTCCCCACCCCCAGTATGTGGGGCGGCCTTGCCAGAGGGGGGGGGTCCGGGAGTTGAGCCCACTCCTGCAGAAATGATCAGACAAGAAGGGCCTGTGCTGCTGGGGGTGACGAGAGCAGCCCCATCAGCCTTCCCTGGGAGTCCCAGCTTGCATGGGTGAGGGGCCCACTTCCTCTCAGGAGATTCTGGAATAGAAACTGAGAGGCGGGATCTAGTTCTTCTAGTGGATCACCACTTAAGTATGAGCCAGTCGTGCGCTGCAGCTGCCAAGAAAGCCAGTGCAGTCCTAGGCTGCATCAACCAAAGAACAGTAGTATCAGGGTCACAAGAAGCGACGGTGCCACGTTATATTGCACTAGGGAGACCTCGCTTGGAACACGGGGTCCACTTCTGGTCAGCATTCCTGAGAGCCTAGAAAGGCAGAGAAGATGATAAAGGGCACAGAGGCTAAACTGACAATGAACAGTTGAGAGAACCAGTCTAATGAAGAGGAAGACTAGGGACTACATGATGTCAATCTTCCACTACTGGAGAGGTTTTTGCAGTGAGGAGGGGTGGGGGGCAACTATCCTCCAAAGCAGCAAAGGGCTGGACAAGAAGTAATGAGTGAAATATTATTAAAGAGAGAGTTGACTAATAAGGAGAAATTTTCTGAAAGCAGGAACAATCATTGGAACAGCCTCTGGAAGTTGTGGGTGCTGCAACATTGTTTTCAAAAAGAGATTAAACAAATATTTGTCTGGAATGGCATAGGGTCTTAGACCTCCAAGATCCTTCCCAATGCTATTATTCAGCATACTTTGGTCAATTTAAGTCATACTTTATGATGACTCTAAGCTTAGCTAGTTTTTTGTAAATGGGTGTGTTGTGCCATCCTGGTCTAAATAGATTATCATTCAGCACTGTGTTCGTTAGTGTTAATTTCATTATCAAGACTGTGAAAAAACTCAGCCAATGTGTCTCCAAGGTTTCTTTCAGCTTCTTTCCCACTGGGCCATGATCCAAGATGCCCTGAAGGGCCCTGAGACGCGCCAGCCCCTGGACTGCAGGGCCCAAAGGAGAACATGCGCTTTCATGAGCGCCGTCATACAGTCAATGAGTTTTCAGTCCAGTTTCTTTTATCTCCATTTGAACGTGCATATTCACTGGAAAATCCCCAGAAGATCCTTTGTCGGATCCCTTGAGGGGACGAACAATTGTTCTGACTAGGATAAGGCATCCGAGAGAAGAATTCTTACCTGCAGACCATTCTCTCCTGCCTTGTCCTTCCGCTACAACTGCTGAATCGATCACTTTGGGAGGCCTCGTGGGCCGCATGAAATCCCCACCCCAAGCATGGCTACTGTAGGCGATGGTGGTCCTGAGAAAGCTTCATGCCAAATCCAAGCCCACCTTCATTCTGCCAGGTAGGAGAGCCCGGACTCCACGGCTGGCATAGCCGGAGCACCCAGTCCAACAAAAGGGCTCCGGGTGCCACTGCTTGATGCCCGGGGAAACGTTTTTCTGCATTTCTATAATGCCATTAAAATATCCTTGCATTTGCACAATATGCTAAGCCATAAAAAACTAAAGTTAAAATCAACCATGGTCTGCCTACTGCCCATGATCTTGATTTATACCTAACTGGATGCTCGACACATAAAAGCTCTTGTATCTGAGGAAAACGCCCTCCCTCCGTCCAGTTCCCTGACAGGGGCCTCCCCACCCCAGTTGCCTTTCCCCACCTTGCGTGAGAGGGAACCCCCTGCTCCCCAACCGAACCCTCAGAGCAGAATCCTCACAAAAACAGGCGTGGTTTTCATGATAGCACTGAACATGGGGATGAAGCGCTGCAGACAAAAACCCTCACTTTATAGTGGGACTGCCAGGAACCTGTTCCTAGGTTGATAGTCGGAGTCTATTTTGGTATCCTTCCCCACAAAAATGTTTTGTTTCAAATCTTCACCTTTTTATTTTCCTGCTCTATTTTTGGACGGTGAGCCCCTTGGGGAAGAAAGTGGACAAACCTGTTCTTAGGTGTGAATACAAATGGGTGGCACTAGATAAATATAATTTGGCCCTACCTACTGGAAATCTGAGGTGCTTGCAGAGGAATGAAAAATTAATGTAGGATGCTTGTTTGGTTTGGGGTGGCGCCCTGCATTACCTGTGGGTAGAATGATCCAGTGCTGCCCAGCCTTCCCAGGCCTCCTGCTCAGTGGGCAGGGAAGCGAGGCACACCCAGGGAACGTTGGTCAGAGTCCAAGGGGCGACCCAGAGCCAGCAGGAGCCAGCTTGCTGAGGGCAGGAAATGCAGCCTGGCCTGCCCAGCCGGTCAATCGGAGGAGCTGGAGAATCTCCCCCTCCTCCCCTGCCTCTCTGCTTCTCCGTTTCCTTCCCTGTTTTCTTGCACGTGAGGGGGTCTCTCTGGGCGACCCTCTCAAAAGAGGAGGACCCCAAGCTAAGATGGAGCCAGAAGAGGCTGGGGCGCTCCGAGGGAGAGAGGGGAGGTCTGCCCCAGGGGAGCACCTGATGATGCCAGATGAGAACCCAGGAGCAGTGGCTGATTTAGCCTCTCCCCCACCCAGCCAAATTCTGCTCTAAATGTGACCTTCCTTTGCATGGCTTCTGGAGACAGGGCGGGAGGGAGCTGCCTTTGTCCTTCAAGGCTCTCCCAGAAAGCCTGCGGTTCTCATTTACACAGTAAATCTTAATAGGAATAGATTACATTTATATGACGTCCAACGTCTGGCAACTTTGAGCCGTGGTCATCCAGGGATCCTTTGAGAAACCAGAGGCTACCTGCCTTCATCCTGGGCCCAAAGCGTGGCCAGACGGATTGGAGGCTGCTGGCCCAGCCCAGAGTGCTCGGCAGGCAGAGTCCAGGGAGAGGGGCCGTCAGGACTGAATTCCCCCCTCCCCCATTTCTGGCTGCTGAGCAGAGGTTCTGGCGGGGCCAGGGAGCGGGCGGAGCTCTGATAGGCAGCAATGGGTGGAAGGGGACCTTTCTGCCCTGAACGCAGGGAGACGCTGCAGCGCTCGGCTTTACTGCTCTCTCTCCACTTGTGCCACCTGCAGCTCCTTCCACGGCTGCAGCCTGGGCCGGCCTCCCCTCCTGTTCCAGAGGCAGCTGTGAGACCTGAATCCTTGCCCAGAATCTTGCATGTTGGCAAGCCGGCCATTTTTCCATTGCAGAAGCTGAAGCAAAACATCCCAGATACAAACAGCCTGTTTGTGCAGGGAGTTTTTGGTTTCCCTTTGAGCAATGCTCTTCTCCCTGAACCAGAGACATGTGCAAAAAGGAGCAGGCCACTGCAAGCCACGGGCTTTGCTTTGTAGCCACCGCTCAGTGGAGGGAGACTGAGGCCCTCCTGCATGGCACTGTGGAGATTTCTCTGGAGACAGCAAGGAGCAGCCGTGGTTAGCAGAAGCAGCTGCCTGTGGCCCATTCCTGAAACTCTGCAAGGCTGACTCCCTTTTCTGCCTGGCAGAATGCCAGGGACCAGGGCCTTCCCGTGGCTTCCCCAAAGGGCTCAATTGAAGATGCAACCTGGTGGAGGAAGCATCAGCAAGGAAAAAGCCTGCGGGGGCCCCAGCTATCCCGAAGGCTGGCTCTCTCCACGCGTTTCCAGACACCCCATGCCTCTCCCCGTTTCTTGCAGGGCACGAGGGTTCCACACTTCCCGATAAGGTTGCGGGAGATATTAAAATGCACTTTGGGACTTCTTGTATTTTTGGGAAGAGATGAGCTTCGTGGTGTATGTATGTAGGGGATGTGGTGGATCTGGAAAAGTGATGAAACGGGTTCGAGGCCAGAGATCCATGCAACAGGGTGAGCTCTCGTTCCTGCCCATCTACCAGTTTGAAAGCATGCAAATGTAAGTAGATGCTTGGGTACCACTTGGTGGAAAGTTAAGAGTGTCCTGGGAGCTTCAGCCTATAGTCATGCTCTACAACTGTTGGAAGAAAGATCCTTCTGGGTTCAGTTCCAAGTGGGGATGAAAGACACTGGAAACATGGTGGCGGCTTGGAAAGATGGCTTAATGGTGGACAGGACCACATGCCCTAGCTGAAGAAAGAAGGCAAAAGGGCTGAGATGCTGAGGGACCCTTAGTTTTATAACCCCTGTTGGGCCCCACCTTAGTGTTTCCTGTTCCTGTGCAAGAAATGCATCCCATTGGCTGTCAGACTCCCAGGGGCGGGGTCTTAGCTAAGTTGGTAGGCTTTGCCTGGAGGACCACATGGCTTCACCTGAGTTCTGGCTGATGCGATCTTCCCAGGTGTCAGAGGCCTTTGTTATGTAGAATACTCCGGCCCAGTCCTTAATGTCCCCCCATTAACAAAGAGGTAGAAGTAAGCTTCTGCTTCTGAGGTGAGTTTCTGCTTCTCTTTTTAGGGGAAATATTCTGTCTTTTTAATATTTCCTAGGAGATTTCATTTTCCTAGGAGAGGAAGGGTGGGTTTTTACTTCCAAAACAACTGTAATGCTGGCTCCCTTGGCCATAAAATGCAGATGAGCACCGGCCCTGGATCTGGGCCCAAGTGAACAGGGAAAACTGTCCGCCTTTACCCCTTTTATGCCCCGTAGAATCGCCAAACGCTGGCCTTGGTGCATGGATTAGACTCATCAAGGCCCTGCTTGAGCTTTGCTGCAGCAAGTCGGTGTTTCTGAGCTGGCCGGTTGACTGTCCTCCTGGAGAGTCTCTGCTAGTCCAGCCCATTGCTTGCAGACTGCTGGCCCTAGACAGGAATGTTCCTGCATGGAAGAAGCCAGCCGAAGCCAAGAGGACCCCGAGAAACCAGTTCAAGGAAGGCAGTTCCAGTTTGAGATGGCCACGGCAAGGGGGTTCAACTCAGAGAGAGTTGGGAGAAGCTTCGTTCTGCAAAATATAACAGCCCAGAAAAACACTCCAGTTTGCAATGCATCCTGCACAGACGCACACAGGCGCTCCTTTGGATGGCGTATTCCAAATGTGCAAAAGGTAACTGGATCATTTATGTTACGGATTAACAGAGTGCCAGGGCTGAGTTGGGTTCAGATTTTCCTACTTTCTTTGAAGACCCAGCTATCTGGAGAAGGCTGTGATGTTGAGAAGGTAGGCAGGAGGAAGGGAGGGAGGGAAGGGGGGGTGGACTCAGTTAC
>JANHFN010004198.1:13969-32324 GCA_032468175.1 Toxicocalamus goodenoughensis
AGATCTCTTTCGGCCACCTACTTATATTTTGCATGTCTGAAACATATATTTTTCACTTTAAGCCTTGTTAAAATGTGCCACGTGCATAGCTAGCACACATGAAGAGGCTATGGAAACACATGGACCTAAGCCCACCATGATTGGGGCTGGAGAAGAAGCCTCTTCAGAATGACTGTCAACTTGTAAAATATTCCTATGCCTGTTTCCAAGTTGCCATGAAAAAGACCTGAAGGAGCATATGGCAAATAAAATCAGAAGCACATTCCAAGCTTATCTCACAAAGACTGTAACTTAGGCAACTGGGAAGACAGGGTCATAGGTCTCAGAGTCAGCTTCATGCAGGTCATGCTGGCATGTTGCTCCTAATAAATCTTTTGAAGTTTTTTGAAGCTTGGCTTGAGGCTTATGATCAATGGTGGAATTCAAAAAAAATTACTACCTGTTCTGTGGGCATGGGTTGGTGGGCATGGCAGGGGAGAGATACTGTAAAATCTCCAGTCAGAAGTGGTATTTGCTGGTTCTCTGAACTATTCAAAATTTCCGCTACTGGTTCTCCAGAACTGGTCAGAACCTGCTCAATGCTACTTCTGCTTATGATTTAATTAGGTCAATTGCTGGAATCCTGACAATGACATTGATTATATACATCATGAGCATTTGTGTTATTGTCAAGATATGGGCACAGAGTTTATCTCTTTCCTCTTTACAGAATAAGAAAACCTGATTAAGAATTCTTATTTATAAGCCTGGTAGATTTTGAACAACAGTAGACATAAGGACAAATTGGGATGATGTGAAAAATAGAGTTTAAACAGGAAAAGTCTGGAAAAGATAAGCTCCTCCTACTATACCACAGAGTAATATTCCCATCTTAGAAATCTGTAATAGTTGTCATGCAGATATTTTAAATTAAATATATTACTTTTCCCATTCCTCTATTTCAGTGAATCATGAACACTAAAACAATTCCTGATTTTGAAAGCACAGGTTTAAGTATGTATTCTTCTTATCCTTTAATTTCACTAGGCTGAAGTTCCAAATTTTCCAAATCTTCAGTTCCACTTTTTTCCAAAGTATTTTTCTTTTAAAATAAAAAGCTATTTTTCAAACTGCTAAAGAAACAGACAGTCAGAGGTACAAGAATTAACATTTCTAAAGAAACCCTTGGTAATATACATATTGTAGTTAGTCAATCAAAGTGGCCTTTATTGCTATATTATAAAGCTGAATAAATTGTATCCGACAGAAGAAAACTTTTCTAAACATATGAGGTTATTGAAGTTCAACTATGCAAATTGTGCACATCTTTATTTTTCTCTCATGTTTTTATTTTTCTCACCAGGAGGTCATCCTGTTTCTTCCCAATACGAAAGTCATATAGAACTGTCATGTTTTAAAAAATAAATCACCAAAGAAGTTACATTTGATAGTGTTTTAAGTCTCTGACCTTTTGCTTTCTTTTCCTGACAAGGAAAGTCTCTAATGTATATCATTGGGATATTTGGCATGAAGTGAAAATGGCCACAGATTTAATTAAAATGTAAGTTATTGTTAGCAAGAAAGGTCATGGTTTTGAAAAAAAAGATATAATTTTAGGAGTATATTAGCAGCCTTTCTCCAGAGTTATTTGCATGTAAAATATATATTTTGTACTTGACATTTAGAAAGGAAATTGGAACTGTTTATAATGGATGCTTGAACACTTCTGTATTCTTGTGCTCCTTTTGTTCTCATTTGGTATAATTGGTTAGATGGTACATACAGCAGTTGTTACATTTCATTCTTTATGCCTGAGTGCCTAACGGAGCTTGGAATTAGTCCACAAAGATTTCTGTAGCACAGAACGGAAGGCACCGTGCCCAATATTTCTTTTAGAGTTGGAGAGAATAGGAATCCACAGGGAATCCAAAATGGGAAAGGGTTTTGATTGCATATGACAAATGTGTTTCTTGGTGGTTCACCATATCCAGAATATGACTGGACTCAACAAAAGCTGTTACACATCTGTAATCACTTAGCATTGTGTCACAATGTCTCACTAGAAACATAGCGGCTCTTGGAAAAATAGTTTTCTGTAGTATAACTGCTGATGAGCAGTTCTCTCCAATCTGGCAAATTGTTTTTGCTTGTTGATGTGCACTTGATTCAGCCTTGCTCATTTCTTTTAGAGGGAAAAAAGTATTCATTATTGTAATCAGTTATATATTAGATATTTGACAGAAGGAGGAGGAGAAATCCCCACCAAACTCTTAGTATTTTCAGTAGTATTATAATGGTATGTGCAAATGACCTTGGGAAACTGGACCCAGAGACCAGAGGTGTTATTCAGAAGGTTCTGACCAGTTCTGGAGAACCATTAGCAGAAATAATTTGGAGAAGTGGCAAATACCATCCCTGACTGGAGATTTTACAGTATCCTTCCCTTGCCACACCCACCAAGCCACGCCCAAAGAACCAAGCCATGCCCAAAAAATTTGAACCCCACCATTGCCAGAGACACTGTCTAGGGAACAGTCAGATAAGAGACAGAATAATCCACAGCTGAATGATGGATGGGACAAAAGGCTCAGAAGAGACATAAAGGATTCAGGGGAAGAATTGTACTTTCAGAGTTGCAAACTCTGTTAACTGAACCTTAGAATAAAGTAGAATTTGCTCATTTTGTCATATGTTTCCTATATATCCCATCTGGTAAAGTTGACAAGGGTATTTTTTAATATATGCAATTTTATTCAAACAACTTCAACAGAGCAATCCTATTGTTATATTATGCTTGATGGACAAGTAGGAGGAAGAGATTGTATGTCTCTTACAGAAAAAAAAGATACTTCTATTGTCTGTGCAGCATGGAAGAGTAAAAGCAAATAAGTAGAAAAAATGAAGACAAAGTTTATAAACTAGAGCTGGGTACTTGTTTATTTGTTTACCTATTAAATTCATTCAATTTAGTGTCCCCAATTCAAAAATGACTTTGGGCAGCTGACAGTCTAAAGGGCGGGGTCGGGGGAGATAAAAAGATAATGCAAAGCAAAGGGGGGAAAAGAAAGAAGGCTAAGATATTAAAGGGAGCTAGAAGCACCTAAACATATACAGCCAAGATCCAGCAAGGGATTCCAGCCAAGGAACCTTATTCCAGAAGGCAGATGCTACAACATAGAAGGCATGTTTTCTAGTGGAAAGATATAACTGGTGTCATCAGCATACATACATGATCATAGCAGTGGATCATTTCACACAGGGTCTTCATGTAGATACTGAATAAGAGTGGGGAGAGAATTGAGCTCTGAGACAATCCACACAACAAGGGCCTACAGAGTTATCTTTCCTTCACAACCAACACCCTGTGCAATCCACTCCAAAGAAAGGAAGATAACCACTGTAAAATGGTACCTCCCAAGTCTTAACCATTGGAACTTGGAGGGATGGCATGGTTGATAATATCAAAAACTAAAGATGAGATCAACCTAACAGAACAAAAGGATTGCTATCCACAAATGCAATAGGGATAGAGAAATATTTAATTATTTTGTACCCTTATCTCCACAAGATACATCTTAATATGGGCTACTATCCTTGTTCAGTCAGACTTGCTCTGAGTTTTTATCCAGCATATAATTGTACATTATATAACATTGCTACATTAAAATAAAATGTTACATTATATAACTTCCTAATTATACAATTTATGTAATTGAAGTCATTGATGGATGGATCAACCATCTGTGAACCATTTTCTAACAATTTACCCTTAGCTTACAATTTAGGGTAACTTTTATTGATTTTTTTTCCAAAATTCAAAAACAGCCTCCCAGGAGGCTTCCCTGAGGAGGCAAAAAAACAGAGCAAGGGGGGGAGGCAAAAAAGAAGCCACGCCCACCTAGTCACATGGCCATGCCGACCTAGCCACACCCATCTAGTCACGCCCACAGAACTATTAGTAAAAATATTTGCATCCCACCTGATTCCACCACAGTCTTTGCCCTACATATAATGTGCCAACTTTTCAAACTAGCTTATTTTCTGGTAGTCAGCAGGAAAAAGCAACACCTGGTCCCCTAAAATAGTATGTCCCATTCAACCTAATCTTTGGGGTCCCGGTTTAGAGTGTCACTATCTAATGAGCCCAAACAACCGAGGTGACGGAAAGAGTAGCACATTTGACTTAGCTTCAGTAATTACAATGTGAATGCTAGAGGTATACATAGTGTCAACATTCCGACATAGTTCAAGATGCTCACTTTAATATTTAATATTTTTAATATTTTTATCTTAACTATTGTATTATAAAATTATCCTTATTCCCAAATGTTATGCATCTAGGTAACTCTTATATATACATTCATTAAGTCCAGACTTTAAACATTTTATAGTAAATGCCATTTTCTTGGCATCATACTGTGCCAAGAAGAAAGACGAAGCCATTTCAACTGCATGAAACACACCATATAATTTATAAATTATAAATACAAGGAATTGATTTTTTTTCTCCAGTAATGCTATACTGAGAACTCAAAGACCACTCATTGCTAACTGAGAATAAATAAATAAATAAATAAATAAATAAATAAATAAATAAATAAAGCATCCTGTTCAGACACCCAATGGATGTGTTCCAATTTAGAGTTCAAGAATATTGGTCTCAGTAATTGTTAAGACAACTGGAACTAATTTTTTTAAGAGATTCATTTTCTTTGTTATATAAAATGTTTTAGTTTGATAAGCCTCTAATTTTGTAACAAATAATATTTTAAAAAGAAGGATCTGGGACAATTCATTTTTATCTTAGTGGCAGTATTTGGGGAAACCTGACAATAAAATAGATAAATATGTACATACAATCAGTAGTGGGATTTAAAAATTTTTGCTACGGGTTCTGTGGGTGTGGCTTGGTGGGTGTGGCTTGGTGGGCGTGGCAGGGGAAAGATACTATAAAATCTCCATTCCCTCCCCACTCCTGGGAGGAGGTTACTGCCAGTTCTCCGAACTACTCAAAATTTCCGCTACCGGTTCTCCAGAACTGGTCAAAAGCGGGTAAATACCACCTCTGCATACAATATTGATGAAATGTGACTCCAATTGCGTAACATATTTATAAAATCAGTATTTAATAACTATGAATTATAATTGGTTTCAATGGTTGGAAACTAATCAAAGAGAGAAGCAAGCTGGAATTAAGGATAAACTTACTAACAGTAAGGACATTTAACCAGCGTGCCTCCAGAAATCGTAAGTGCTCCATCCCTGAAGGTTTTTAAGAAGAGACAAGACAGTCACTCGTCTGAAATAGTATAGATTCTCCTGCATGAGCAGAGAGACTGGACTCCAAGGGCCCTTCCACCTCATTCATTCTATTCTGTTCTAATTTGTTTGCAGTGGGTGGGTTCTTTATTTTCTAAGATCTGGACACACCACAGCATAACAATGTTTTATTGTGGCATAGAATTTTCCCTCCTAAGCCTCATAAACTGAAGTAGCTGCATAAATTAGTCTTTGATGGTTAGTCCTGATAACAAGCAAAAGCCTTAAAGTTTGTAAAGTGCCAGACAACTTTTGCCACCATTCCAAAATCCTTAAGCTTGTTGGGATTGGGAGCTCTCTCAGTAGGGTTCTCCTTTTTCCGATCGGTACTGACTTCCATGTCAAACTCTGGGTAGGCATCACAGCAGAATGAGCTGATTACAATAGCTTGTGATTACTGATAGCTATTACTGATAAAGTACTGATAGCTTTTGCTTCACTATAATAGTTATACAGTAAATTTCAGATGCATTCTTCCCACCTCTTGCTTTTCTCTCCTACATACCAGTGGTAGGATTCAAAAAAATTTACTACCGGTTCTGGGCATGGCTTGATGGGTGTGACTTGATGGACTTGGCAGGGGAAGGATACTGTAAAATCTCCATTCCCACCCCACCCCACTAACCTGCTTTCCAGCTCCGTTCTTCTGTGCAGGGCAACAAAAGAAGACTTGGGAGGCAGAAAATAGATGGGCCAGTCGAGTTGTCATTTGCCGGTTTTCTGAACCACTCAAAATTTCTGCTACTGGTTCTCCAGAACTAGTCAGAACCTGCTGAATACCACCTCTGCTACACACCAACACTTTTTTAGACCAAGAACCTGGCCAGCATGTGGTTCAGTTAGCCCAGGGGTGTCAAACTCATGTTGTCATGGTGTCGGCATGTGATGTATTGCAAGCTTTCCCCCTTTCGCTAAACAGGGCATGGGTATGGCCTGCACATGTTGCATCCAGCCTACAGACCACAGATTTGACATCCTTGAGTTATGGCCTGGACTGCCAGCATGGATGATTGTGAGTAATTTTCCAGGCAGGCAGGCAGGCAATTTAGGATTTCCTAACGTGGGTTTCTGCTTTTCCCAAATGTCCATTAAATGTTCCTATAATTTTTTCAGGTCAGAAAAGTGGAGGGAGTGTTTTAAATATGGTGATTCCCCTTTCATCTGCTCACCGATTGATCATCTACTGAGAAACTTTGACTTCACTTTACTATAAAGAGAAGAAAATATTTTAATCTATTATGGGGAAAAAACCAATTACCTGATTAATATCCAAAGCCTGAAGGTTAAACAATGTATTTCCATTATGAAACAATTGCTATTGGGAAGAGATCCTATTTATTAACATCTTTAGAGGTTTGTTTGGCATAAGATAATAGAATCTGCTCCATTTTAATTTTTTTTAAGTATAATCATTCACTACATGAAGATAAGGAAGGATGACTTAAGCAACTCTCCACATCTTATAAACTTTTTATCATTTCAATTAGGATTGGTAAATGTCTTGTTTTATATTGCGATCATAAAATTGGTTTTACAGTCCTTCTAGGTTTGTTTATATCCCAATTAATTTGAGTAATTGAGATTAGTAACAGAACAAGGTTGTGCCGAAAGAACAATTACAAAGAAAGCATGAAGAGTCAATAGGAGGAGCTCTTCAAAAGATTATAGCAACATACAGTTAAAAAAAATACATGCTATGCCCACAGATTTATAATTGTAAAATATTGACTTGGGAATTGATTTACTTTTCTTTGTCCTTTGGGGAAAGGAAGGAAATAATAAACAGACTTCCTAGTCACAGATCTGGTTTCCTGTGTGACATGGATAGTGAATTTATATCAGATTAATAATTGATGTCCCTTTTCTCAATTATACTCCCTCAGCAATACAGCTTGTTTAGGTCAACATATGAGCTGGCTGGCAAATGTTCTCACTCAAATTGCCTGCAAAGCTTCAGCTGTATTAACATTACATCCAAACTACAATAATATGCTAACCTTTATCCTTATTTAATTCATCCTCAGCTGAGTCTTATCTCAATAGCAGACATTATTTTCATTTTTATCACTGGACAAGGACATTAAAGAGTTTATTTTCCATGTTATCAATTCTTTCCTCTATGTTATAGTAATGGCATCAATATTATCAGAAGGCAATGTCCTCCCCCTTTCTCAGCCTTAGCCAAATCATCCATCTTTCTCTTCTTTCCTGTCCTCTATCTCTCCCCCTCTCTCTCTTTCTCTCTCTCTCTCTCTCACACACACACAAAACTTATTCTTACTGTAAAAAAACAAAATTAATAGCAGCTATAAAAACAGTCACGAAATTGGCATCAAGTGCGTATTTCTCACTTATATCCTGCAAGTGAATTGCAGGTCAATATTTATTTATTTTTATTTATTTATTCATTTTGTCAAGCAAGTATTAGATAACAGGTATAAGTATAAACATGATTATGAATACACGAAATTGATACAAATAAAAAGGAACTTTAGGGATGGTAGGCACGATTGGTGTGCTTATGCACGCCCCCGACAGACCTCTTAGGAAAGGGGTGAGGTCAATAGTAGACAGTCTAAGGTTAAAGTTTTTGGGGTTTGGGGAAGAAACCACAGAGTCAGGTAGAGGATTCCAGACATTGACCACTCTGTTGCTGAAGTCATATTTCCTGCAATGAAGTTAACCCTGAGTTTGTATCTATTGTTTGCTCTTGTGTTGTTATGGCTGAAGCTGAAGTATTTATTGACAGGTAGGACTTATTATGAATACAGGAAAAGTGAGAATTACTCAGTCCTTCAACTGTGCACAGTGTTGATTGAAGATATGGATGACAGGTGCAACTTATCTAATATGGTTCTGTAGATCTTTGAAGGGACACTTTAATTTGCAAGGTATCCAGGCAACATAACCCTTCAAAGCTCCTGAAAACTTAAGCTGAAATCTTTGGTTTTTATCAGTGCGATGGTTGCTTCCTTCAGTTGGCTCACTACCAATTATTTCTGTATGTGGTAGACTGGCCTGGCCTTCCTTCATTGCCAAGGAGGACACAAAATATCTCACCAAGGGCAATTGGCCAGGAATCTCCATTATCTAAACAAAGAGGGCTGATCTACTTGGAAGCTTTCCAACACCATCTAGATATGGTGAGAAGATCATAGGCATGACTTGAGAAAATTAAGAGTAGTCATTGTAAAAGAGTTACTTTGGAATTTATGACCTTTTTAGAATTAAAAGAAGGCAATGAAAGTGATTAACGAACAAGAGGGCCATGATCTTCATGTATATTTGAGTGTCACTCCAAAATTTTCTTCTTCATTGGTGCTAAAAGAAGCTTCATCTCAGCTCCTTATTCACCTCCACCATCAAGCCCAAAAATAGACTTTTTAGGAATTTCATTTACAGATGTTTGAAAGTCCCACAGGACACCATCTCTGCTATTGAACTAGGGAAGTCAATGACCATGCATGGTCAGATTGACAGAAAAACACAGTAGGTGTCAACTTGTGAAGCTTTCCTGACCCACTTTTAGGTCAGTAGGTTTATAGCACATTTGTTACCCATATTATAGGATGGAGAACTCTTCTATAATGTACCTCTTGAGTTATCAGTTGGCTGACATTTACAGACTGGGTAGTGGTGATTCTACAAGATAACTTTTAATCAGTCCTTGGAAATGCATCTATCTGCTAAGGGACTTACTTAACTTTTATTTAATATTGATCTTTTCTCTTTAACTACCATATACATCTCACACTAAATGCCATATAAGGAATCCTTTCCTCTTCAATTTCCCTTTGCTTTTTTTTTAAAGGGTATCTTTTCACATAACGAAACATAGCTTGTTATTTTGACCATTGCAGTCTCTTCTTGAAACAAAAATGGTTAGTTGGTTGCCCTTAATAAGCTACCAATCCATTTCAAATGTTTGCTCTGTTGAAGCAGATTCTGATAACTTATGGAACTGAACTGAACTTGTTTGGAACTTAACTACCTGAGCCCCAATGAAATACAAATCAGTAGGGTGATAAAAACTTAACCAACCTTCAATTCAATGTTGTCAACCTCTTCTTGACCTGGTCTTCAATCCTACCTTTTGGCTGATCCCAAATCTCTTATTTTTCAGCTTCTATCTCACCTCTGCCCAATTGTTACCACTACAAATCTTTGATAGGAATGCAGAGTCAAATTTAGACAATGATCAGGGGGATAGAAATAAAGTTATTCAAGAAGGGAGTGACAAAATGGGAAATATTTAGCTTAGGGAAGAGTACTTAGAAAAGGACATAATAATGCTCCTCAGGTTCACAATCTCACCTCCAAGAAAGCCATAACATATCCTCTGTTATTTCAGAAGGTAAAAGACAGAATAATGTCCAGCATTAAGTTACAGGAAGGCAAAATTTGTTTGATTTTTAGGGGGGTGGAAACTCTTCCTAATGGTTTGACAATTGAGGCAATTATTCAGAGAAGTCATGGGCTCTTTTTGGGGGGATATGTTCTACAGATGCTTTAATTTGGCTTCTGGACAGAGAAGGAGTCCATTCCTTAAATGATCTTTTTCAGTTCTAGGTTAGGGTTAGATCCCAAGATTTTAAGAATTTCAGAATCTTAGTAGAACCAGAACTTGCTCTATTTAGCAATAGCACTTAGACTTATATACTGCTTTACAGTGCTTCCCAGCCCTTTTTAAGTGGTTTACAGAGTCAGCCTATTGCCCCTAACAATCTGAGTCCTTTATCAACCTTGGAAGGCTGGAAGGCTATGTCAGCCTTGGGCCAGTGAGACTCAAACTGCCAAACTGTTGGTAGCCGGCAGTCAGCAGAATTAGCTGCAGTACTGCCTTCTAACTACTGCACCACCATAGCTGTTTAGAAAGAACTCTCCTGTGGCTAGCTGGACTTCCACCATTTCCTCTGTGTGAATGTCTTAGTAATGTGTATTCATCTTTGGTGTATCCCCCTTATCTGCTGCCTGAAGTTCTCTTCTCCCCATATGTGAGCATCTTCTATTCATTTTCTAAAGTGGAATGATGGCTTACTCTTTGATAATGATGATAGATGCTATTTTCCATTCTTTGTCAAGGTTTTGGGTTGTGCTCAGAATTTTAACAAGCTTATGCTTTGGTTGGCTCGCCATGTCCATCTGTTCCTCTAGGTTGCTCTGATTCTTTTGTTTTAATCATGAACTTTCCAAAAGCTGGGAAGAATCTATTAACACATAACAATTCCAGCAAGTTCATGTCCTAATAGCATTTGGCACCAGTGTGATGGATAAGAGAACAAGAGGGGTGAGAAAGTAAGGAAATGAAACTGGCAAATCTTGTATAGTTACATAATTTCTGGAAGAAGCAACTATGGTTGAATACTAATTGTTCTTCCAGGAATGATGAATAATCTTGTTGTAATTAAGGACACCCAGGGGAAAAAAAGAGAATAATTTCAAGGCATGTGAAAGATGTGATGAAACACCATATTAAGACTAAAGGGGTTAAAACATGCTAGGGTTGAAAAAGAGAGCAGATTGTAGAGGGTCTAGGACAATTCACCATGGCCAACTTGCCATGGTCATCTCACTGTGACCACGTTGCTGTGGGACAATTCACTGCTACCAATTCACTGCAGGACAATTCACTGTGGGATGAATCCAAACCAGATAACTCAATGGAATAAATATTATCCACCACTGTTGCTTCAACATTATTTTCATTTTTGTCAATGGAAATAACGTCAAAGAAACAATGGCAAATAACATGTATCACATTGAGTTATCCAGCATGAAATTGTGCTGTGGCAAGTTGGCCATGATGAGTTGGCCATGGTGAATTGTCCCATTCTGGATACTAGAAGATTTGAAATTTGAAATCAGTCTGTGCAATAAAGCCCTCTCTGGATAGATGACAGAAAAGTCTTCAAGGGGTACAAGTGGGATTCCCAAATGGAAAACTGTTGTATTATCCACAAAGGTTTTCTCTCAAAAAGAGAGGCACATGTAAATACATGTTTTTCCCATCATCCCATTGGGATCAGTCATCTCTAGAAGTGAGGGGTGCAACTGGGTGTAAGTTTACTTTTGGGAATGACCAATCTCCTGGCTAGGTGTTATTAGAGGCTCTAATGCTGGGGAAGGAAGGAAAAAAAGAGGATGCCCATCAGGAAGGGGGATGGACTCAGTCTCAGTAGTGAGGAAGACACAGTTGGGAAGACCTGAAGACCAAGTTGGGGACAGATCATCATGGAGAAAGTCTACTATGTGGTCACTAGGATTTGAAAATAACTTGACGGCACACCATCCATCCATGCATCCATTCATCCATCCATCTTCCCATCCATCCATCCATCTTCCCATCCAACATCCTATCCATCCATCCATCCATCTTCCCATTTATCCATCCATCCATCTGAAGCCCCCCAACTCTTATTTATTATCACACTTCCCTCTCCTTTCTATAATCTCTTTTTTTCCCTCAACTCCTTTGCTACTTTTCTTCCCTTCTTCCTCTTTCTCCTTTTCCTCTTTTCTCCTCCTGCCCACCATCATGATTCAGTGTAGCAGGCAAGGACACAGACCAGCAAATCCAACAATGCACCTCACTCCTTCCCCTCTCCAATTGCAAAGCTAAATCTTACCCACTCACCCCCCAATTCAATTTCCTCTTGACATAACAACCGAATTAGTCTCATCTTGTCATACATAAATGACTCAAGAAGTCTGGCTCTGCAGACAGAAATGGCAGAGGAGGCAGAGTGAAAAAGTAGAATGGGGAATTGGAAAGAATAAGAACCAGAAATCAGGACCTGACCCCCATCATATCATAAGTTATATAAGAAGGATGTTAAGTTTTCCAGCAGCTAGAAATGATCACTTCCTTTCATGGTTTACATCTCAAATTAGCGATTTGAGATATTTGTAGTCAAAAGCTTGAATAGTAGTACAAATTATGTTGGGTTTTTTTTAAAAAAAGGGGAAATTAAAATTTAATGGTTAGTAAACAAGCAAATAAGCAAACCAATTCTAAGTTCCTGCTAGCCCAGAATTGCTCAGACATCATACAAAGAGATAGTCATGTTGGTTAGTTTCTGTGAACCAACATGGAAAACTCATAACACTTAAATCTTCAAGACTAGAAAACCTGTGCAACACTGATCCTCCAATCTCTCTTTTTATAGCATTTAGTCTTCCAGGAATGTCACTGAGAAACAGAAAGCAGGTTGTGCAACAGTTTTTTCAGTAGTTAGCAGCTAAAATTAGGAGCAAGTCTGTTGTTCAGGCTCAATATTTATTTGTTTCTTCAAAATTATTAACAACCTAAAGTTTATTTTTTAATGGAAGACTTTTAGTTGCTCCCCAAAGAACTCTTAGAAATGCCAACTTCTTCTAGAGTGGTATTCCTGCCACATCAGCATCTATCAAAAATAATATCTTATTTTATAATAAGCATGGTCCTAAGATGATCCGAGTTTACTGCACCTGATTTGAAGTGATAAAATCCTTTGCTGTTTTCACTCATCATGAACTCAAGTAAGGTTCCTTGGAAATCTGTAAAGCCTTCGAAACCCATTCCTCCATTTCTCCTCTAATCCTTCTGATATACAGAAAATATTTTTAAGGTACAGATGAAGATATAAGCTTAAGAGGAAATAGAAGTCCTTTTCCCTAAGGGCACTCCAAGCAGTGATGGGAACGTTATTATTTCCTGATGCTTCCTGAATGGCTGGCATGAGACAGTAGGGGAAAGTTTGTGCCCCTTCTGCAAAAATTGGAACAGAAAATATAGACTATGACAAGATCACCAAACAAATCAATCCAGCATTGTCCCTTGAGGCACAAATGACCAGGGTAAAATTATATTTATTTGGACACATTGTGTGAAGATCCAACTGTCTGGGAAAAGCTCTAATATTGGAAAATAAGAGGACAACCAACAACACTCACTTCCAGCAGTGATGAGTGCCCAATTGGAAGATCTGAAGGAGGTTACCATTGAAGAGAATGTATTCATCTTTGAATAATGTGGGAGTAGGAATGAATTTCCAGAGGAAAAATTGCAGACTACAGGAACCAGGAGAACCACTCAGGTGACCCTGAGGACACAGATGAACCTCCAAATGGACTCAACGACCCTCTAAAAGGATGCAAATGACCAGCTGTTTGCAAGGAATACAAATCCTTCCATTCCCCACCATCCTGTCAGAACTGAAGAAGTTTCTTGGATGAGGAATGAAATGTCTTCAGAAGAAAAAAACCAGAAAGTCCAGTTGCCTCCTAAAAAAACCACCTTTGGGTCAACCATGACCTCGATGACTTAGAATCTCTATAGATTTGATGGCATATAATATAGGTTAATCAATCAGGTGGCAAACAGATCCATGGACAGGAAGGTGTGTCGAGGATGATGGAAATGTTGGGCAGAATGACAAGTGAAACTTTTTTTGAATTTCTGATATAAACTCTACTTTCGAATGTCAGAAAAGTAAGAAAGGAAGTTCCAGCTAGTATTCTCTAGCCCAGGGCTCTCCAAACTTGACAACTTTAAGATTTATGGCCAAGCTGAGAAATTCTGGGAGTTGAATTCCACATGTCTTAAAGTTGCCAAGTTTGGAGATCCCTGCTGAAGCTTGATCCCAATGATTGATCAATGTCTTATTGTGAAGGATTCCAGCCCTTCCCCCACCAGGTCTTCAGATCATGCACATGTCTGTATAATCCTTCCAGCCCACATCCCTGACTAATCCAGGGCCCTCCCTCCAATCCAAGCACATGGCAGTAAAGCTACGCACTTTTCGTACGGGTGACAAATATCCTTTGCGAAGGAAAGGAAATAAATGATCTGAGAGTGACAGAGGTTTTAACAACAAAATCACACCAGGAACAGAGTAGAGAATGAGTGCCAATCTCTAAAGTAATAATTCCCAGTCACCTGGAAACATACAGCACTTCACACAGCCCTTTATTTATAGAGGGAACGCCTGGCTTGTGAATTAATTTTTATCCATAACTTAACAACCCATGTGGCTTGTTAAGGGTTGTGCTTTCTTCCCTCATGTGGCTTCAGGTTAATTGAGCTACTGGTCATCCTCTTTTTTTCTCTTTCTTTCCACTTTCCCCAGTATTCTAGACTTCTGCAGAAAGCCAGGTCTCTGCAAAACAGCAATAGCACATAGACTTATATGCCGCTTCACAGTGCTTTATAGCCCTCTCTAAGTGGTTTTCGGAGTCAGCCTGTTGCCCCCAACAATCTGGGTCCTCCGTTTTACTGAGCTCGGAAAGATGGAAACCTGAATCAATGTTAATCCCCATCTGGGTCTTACTCCAGAATGTGGGCAAAGTTTGCCTACAGTACCTCATTCCAACCACTGCGCCACCAAAACTCCAAGGAGTCCAAACTGAGACCAAGCAAATCCCTTTCAGTTAAAGTTGCTTAGAGTTATTGGTGGTTGTTTTAGACCTATCGCCAGTTTAATTATTGCAGGTGAAGTAGATACTCATGGATGCAATATATCTGAAATGCAAAAACACCTATCCGAGCGCACCTAAATTAACAAGGGTAGGAACAACTTCAAAAGAATAGCCTCTATCTGTGGAGATTCTCAATCATTCAGCTCCTGATGACCCCAATTTTGTAAAAGGCAACTGGACGTTCTTGTTTTTTTAAAATTTGAAAAGCTTTTGTTTCTCTTCCAAGAAGCACTTTTAAGAAGACCAGTTTCTGCAACTAGCAACTTGTTTGTCTCATACCCAACCAAATGGATCCTCTGTTTTCTTTTCTTGCATATCTAAGAGAAGTTGTTCCTCTTCTGGAATAACAACAAAAACAGAAGCAAAATGAAAGCATACACAGCCCACACCACAAATGCCTCCTTCTGCAGATTGCCAGGATCCAGGTTATTGGCTAATTAAATTGCCGAACACTCCAATAACATTTGGCTGGGATTGTTTCCCCGCAAATGTAACAAAAACAAACAAAAGGCCAGACGTGACAATTGGCACTTGCTCCAGATTAAAGATCATCTTTTTTTTTTTGTCAACCTCCAGTGATTCCTTCTTTGTGGTGAAAGGCACACTTGGTGAAAGGACAGAATGGCTGCCTGGCACGTCTCACCGGTCCCTGTTTGAAAGAGGACACCCTTGGAGACTGTGGAGAGGTCACCAAAGCTTTGTGAGAAGGGCAAAGCGAAAGGGATGGAAACGCCAGGCAAGGAAGCAGGGCCGGGGGTGAAATTTGGCACAAAGGGGTTAGCAGAGCAGGGAGCTGAGTGCAGGTAGCAGTGATACACCTCTGCCTGCGCAAAATTAGGTTGAAGAAGCATCTTAGAGCAGAGTGCTATTCAGCAGGTTCTGACCAGTTCTGGAGAACCATAGGCTGGGTCTTCTTTTGTTGCCCTGTATAGGAGAACGGAGCTGGAAAGCAGGTTTGTGGGGTGGGGAGGAAATGGAGATTTTACAGTATCCTTCCCCTGCCACGCCTACCAAGCCACACTCACCAAGCCACACCCACAGAACCAATAGTAAAACATTTTGAATCCTACCACTCTCTTAGAGGGCTGCTGTCAGCCAACTGGGAGATTCTTGTACTTTGGCTGAAGAAACCTTGTTCAAGATGAACAGTGCTTCCAAGACCGAAGCAATTATTTATTTATTATTATTTTAGTTATGCAGAAAAATTATATGGCTGCTCAACCATCTCATGGTGACTCTGGGCAGCTTATAGAAATAAAACTCTGATGCAAGAGGCAATAACCACACACACACACACACATACACACACACACACACACACACACACACACACACACTGTGATGACCCGTAGTCTCTCAAAATAACCCAAAACCCAAAACATACATTAAAGTCCGGTAAGGCCTTCAACTTAACTTCACTGTTTTATTAGGCACAGTTTAAAGTCACAAAAGTAAATAATGAGGCAAAAAGAAAACCAAAACAAACCGCATTGACGAGAGTTCCAAAGCAAGCCAAGATAATTAATCATACATTCCAGGAAGATAACTGAGGAGAGTCCATGGGAAGAACGCCAGCAAAGATAAACCTCTTTCAAACAAAAAAACTAAACTTTGACTCCAGCAATTCTGACTACACAGTTACAAACTTATATACATAGCTCTCAGTTCCCAAGCCATGAGGAGGATCATGATAATCTCCTCCTGACTAGACCTCACTTTTCCCTGATCCTCTCCTTCCTGAGTGACCTAGGATGGATAGGGGATGGGCCTGGATCCTCCTCTGATTGCTCAGCCGGCCTCTGCCTTTCCCAGCTTCCTCCACCACCTCTGGAACCACACTCCCACTCACTGTTGGCTGTTCCTCCTCTTCCTCAGAGTCAGTCTCCATCAGGGGGAACACAGCCAGATTCACTTAATAACCGTGGTACTAACTTAACTACTACAGTGATTCATTCCACAACTGTGGCCAAAAAAAGACGTAAAATGGGATAAAATTCACTTAATAACTTAATGATAAGTTATTATAACTAATAACTAAATAATATAACTAAATAATAACTAAATAATATAACTAAATAATAAGTTATAATAACTAGCAGAGCTACAGAAATTTTTGGTTTCATTGTGATTGTAAATCAAGGACGACCTCTATAATTCTTAATCCCTACCCTATGAATGGAAATAATCACTTTGGAAATAGGAGCCACACTAAAAAATAGCAATAAATATCACTGATGAGGGGAAAAGGAGGATTGTACTGCTGTACTTCTTATGTTTCCAAAGATCTCTAAAAAGCATGAGCAATACATTTTCCATTCTGAATCCTGACTTAAAAGCTGGTTGCCTCGGGTTCAGACAATCTAATTCTTTTAGATCCTCTCAAGTTGCAGAACCAACACTTTCTCTATCACCTTCCCCCAAAAGGAAAATTAGAACTTCTTCTAAAGTTGTCCAAAATAGTTATATCATGTAATAGTTTCTTGAGGAGACATAATTGTCTCTTTGAAAGAATATGTCAACTTAATCCAAGAAAGTATTGACTGCTGCTCAGTTTCAATTTCCTGTCACCCTGCAGGAGGCATAAAGATGTGGCTAAAAAAGATTATAGAAATAACACTACAGAGAACTCTAGTCTGCTTTGTCAGCATTCATACCAATTTCAGATGCTTTTTCCATATAAAATACCAGTCAGCTGTAGCTAAAAAGTGGGAGGGGGGAGATCCATAGTTCCTAATATCTTGATACATTCCAAATACTGTAGATACAACTAAGAAAAATATTTTTATTTATTTTTTACATTTATGAACCACCATCCTCCTCAGAATACATCTTCAATAGCAATTGTTCCAAAATCATATTAACAATCCTATTGATATTAGCCCATAATATAACAATAGAACTAAATAGTGCTGAAATGAGTAGATTAACATTGGCAATTAGAGAACAAGAAGAAATTGAGTATTATACGATTTGGGATTTATTTTATAAATAGTTGGAAAATAAAGTAAGAAATTAAATGATATTGTTATAATGATATATAATGATATTATAGGCTATAATATGAATGTAAACTTAGTAAGAAATGTATACAAATATTAATATGTGCACAAGATATATGTACCCAGTCGACACACTGTATAACTGAAAGGTGGTTTTATTTTTTGTTTTCTTCACTTAAGAAAGGGAGGAAGAAGAAAATCACAAATTTCATAGTGTGACTTTTATCCAGTCCTGGGAAGCCATAGAAGGTCATGTGACCACACCAATGGCTTTTCTCTGAATTTAGAGGCATTTCAAAATTCCTAGCAGCAGAGTAGAACAAGTATAAGCCAGGGTGTGGCTGAGAAGAAGGATACCGAGTCTGACAGGAGAAGAAAAAAGACCCAAAATCTTTACCTCAGAAAAGAAATTTGTTGAAGCTGTCCAGCTATTGCTTAATTCTCAGCACTCCCAGTCAATTCTGAGAGACCCTTATATACCCTTGTTGGGCCCCACCTTAGCATTTCCTGTTCCACAAAGAAGCACTCAGCCGGAAAAGAAAGTGCAGGAGGAAGCTAAGAAGTGAAAGTTTTGGCTGACCAGGATAAGAAGCAATAACTAA
>JANHFN010004199.1:0-15984 GCA_032468175.1 Toxicocalamus goodenoughensis
CACTCTCACCCAAGGTTCCTGCAGTTTCAACTCCCTCTATCACTTCTTCTCTGTTTGTAAGAATTAAGTCCAGTATGACTGTCCCTCTAGTTTCACCCTCTACCTTTTGGACAACAAAGTTGTCAGCTAGGTTGGTTAGGAACTTGTTTGATTTCTCACTTAGTGCAGAATTAGTTTTCCAATTGATATCAGGATAACTGAAGTCTCCCATTACTATTGTTGTGTGTTTCCTGCATAGGTTTGTTAGTTGGCTGGCAAAAAGGACATCTATATTTTCTGCTTGGTTGGCCTATATTATACACCTATGGCCATGTCATTCTTTTTTTCTTTTATATTGACCCATATGCATTCTAGGACATTTTCATCTTTGGTTTCATGCATTTCTGTAGCAAGATAGTGTTCCTTTACATACAGTGCAACTCAACATCCTCTTTTATGGGATCTGTTGTTGTTTTTTTGAATAGTTTGTATCCTTCTACCAGTATGTTCCAGTCATGGGTTTCATTCCATCAAGTTTCTGTTATTCCAACTATATCATATTTACCTTCATGAATTTGTAGTTCGAGTTCACCCTGCTTGTTTCCCAGACTTTGTGCATTTGTATATAGGCACTTGAGATCTTTATGTCTGATGCTGTTTACTGTCTACATAACCTGTGTTGTGTCTACCTGCCTCTACTTTCTTGCCACCTGTTTGATTAATGCATATGGTATGGCACTCACTATTAAATACTTGGTTTTGCTTGACAGCAAGGTTGATAATCTTACCTGCACAAACAACTATGTTACATGCATTGGTATGCTTATTAATTTTATGTTGCTGGGGACAGAAATGTTCTGTATCCATTAATTCTCTGTCCCACTGTTCAGTTTAAATGTTTATCCAGAAAATCTGTGAATTTAATGCCAAGTAACTCAGCCCCTTTCTTTGATGGATTCAAACCACCTCTTTTGTACAGTGTTTCATTGGACCAGCTGCAAACATCATGACTAATAAAACCAAAGCCTTCCCTTTAGCCTTTAGCCTCACATTAAACTCCGCTACATACTGGCTTTCCCTTTTTGTTCCTTGTATACTGGTAGAACCTCTGAAAAGATATGCCTACATCTCATACCCCAAGCTCTGGAAGTCTTTCTGCACAGCAAGTATATCCTTCTGGGACCACTGATCAGCTGTTCTGGGCTGCAGGGATCACCGTCACCCATCACCACTGTCACTGCCCATCACCACCACTGCCTATTGCTGCCTCTGCACAACCCATTTTCAGCATCCACGCATCCTGTTTTCATCGCACAGAGGCCAAAAATGGGGCATGCAAAGGCGGCGCTGGGTGGCGGAGATCCCCGCAGCCTGGAACAGCTGATCAGCGGTATTCCGGGAAGCCAATCCAACTGCTAATCAGCTGCTCGTGCTAAATCAGGCTGTGCTGAAGCTAACCAGGCTGTTGGCTGTTTGCTTCAAGGAGGCAAATTGCTAGGAGACAGAGGCAGATATTTTTTTCTTGTTTTCCTCCCCAAAAGCTTGGTACGTCTTATGGGCTGGAGCATCTTATAGTTAAAAAAATACAGTAACAATATATTGGTAGGATATTTTATTTCTTCTCACCTGGACACATACTATCAACTCCACACATTCAAGATAGAGTGAAACACCAAAGTATAAATAGAAAATGAAGCCGGCAAGGGAAAAAAACATCAGAAACATCTGTTTAGTAATATTGCTGAGTATTTTGTTTTTTGTTTTTCTTGAAAGAGAAAAGGAAACTATAATCAGAAGCTTGCACAGCTGGCTGGAACCATTACTGCCAGCCAAAACTGACATAACAAGGCAATTGTTTAACTGATTCTACAATAGTTTTGCCAACCTGATCTTACTAAAAGCCCTCTAGCCTAGATTTGAAGAACTTCTGCCAATATCTGCAAAGTGGAACCATTTTATATAATGGAACTGTGAAAAGATGCTTTACAATATGCATGAACACAAAATACTTCTCCTTGATTCATTAAAGGAACTATGTTTTTGTATTGCTCATATAGCTGCTTTGAAAGTGGTCTCCAAGAATTTCCATTTGTATCTATAGCCACTTTCAACAGTCTTATTATTGCTATAGTTATATTAACCAGAATCTTGAACCAAATATCAAATTATTAATTTCCTAGGACATAATAAAATGGGATTAATTTCTCCGGAAGAAAATAATTGGTACAAGCATAATTATTACAAGATATTATAGAGACATTGCAATCAATGAAAGTGAAGAAAACTCCAGAACTGGATAAATTTCTCACTGGGTGGCATAAAAATTTTAAGTACTTATTGGCACCTATATTATTAGATGTTTATAATGAATCATTTATTCTTTATTTCCTTTTATTATCTATGAGGTTTGTATTACAATAACACTAAAGCTTGAGAAATTTCACAATATAAGCCAAGCTATAGACCAATACATTTGTTTAATATGAAAATTAAAATATGGACTACAACACTAGATAGAAAGCTACAAAATATGTACCTATTTCAATAGGGATCTATAAAAATAAGAACACCTGTCCATGTCTCCTTGCTTGTTAACTGATTTTATGGATATACAGCAGTCAGAGATAAAATAGAACCAGCTGCTCTATTTTTCTTGGATGCTGAAAAGGCCTTTGATATGGTCTAGGTTGAATTTATGAAGTATGTTTTAAGAAGATATGGATTTGTTTTGTTGTTGTTGTTGTTGTTGTTGATTTGGTATTTCTATCTGGTGATGAGTGTTATTACAGATGGATTTATCTCTCAGACACAATTGTGGCACTTGCAAGGATTTTCCTTGTCTCATTTAATCCTTAATTTGGTTTTTGAATCCCTAGCTTCCTATACTAGAGTCTCGAAATATTAAATGTGTTGTAGAACACAATTGTGAATATAATTATTTTGATATATTAATGACACTATAGTTATTCTAATAATTATGTAAAGTTATTACCAACATTCTTGTAGTCATGTAGCAGTATGGCTTATATTCTGGTTATAAATTGTAACACATCTAATTTGCTGCCTTAAGGATCTTCTATATCTATAAATTACTTAAATCACATTAGGGCCATCACTTCCTCTCATCTCTGGGAAGAAGGTAATGGCAAACCACTTCTGAAGTTTTGCCAAGAGAACTGCAGGAACCTATCCACTCAATCAGCAGGATTCAATACTGGTTTAAAATTACAACAAAAAACTCTTAATAATTAAAATTCCCTAGTGCAGGGTATATAGTTATCAATATCTCCTATTGATAGGAGATATAGTTATCAATATTTCCTATTTACAATTATTAGAAAGATGTAAACTAGACTTTGTTTTTTTGGACATTGTAAAACTGAGTTTGAAATAAAACTATGCACAAATAATGAACATGTTGTTGCTAAAATATATAAATTTTTATTGAAATTTGAAGCAGAAGAACAACTGAAAGACTGATAAGCAAAGCTAAGTATTGTGATAATATAGATGGAACAATGAAAAATATATGGCTGAAAAAACTGAAATTTACAGTATGTTGTAATTTTAAAAAGAACTTTTATAAATGATGTACCATTGGTATATGTCACCAGAGAAATTGTCTAGAATTTATAAATGTATAATGTATAAATTTATATTGGAAATGTGAAAAAGGGTCATTTTATCATGTTTGGTGGATATGTATAAAACCTAGAAAAATCTGGATTCAAGTACATTGACTGAGAGGATTTTAAAGATTAATATATAACCGAGACAAGAAATTTTTCTTTTGGAATTATTGGGCAAACAGTTGGGAAAAAAAGTTATGGAGTTTTGTTTTGTTTTTGTATATGTTATCTATAGCAGGATGACTGTATGTACAAAAAAAAAAGATTCAGCCATCAATCCCCCATCAAGTGAATATTAAGGAACTTGCTAAAATGGCTTAGCTGACTTCTTTGATCAGAGAAAAGACAATATCTACATATTGCTGACTGGAAATCCCTTATAATATTTTATGAACAGAAACTAATGAATTTAAGACTTATGGTTTTGCACGATAGATTATAGAAAGAACACAATTATGTTGAAACTACAGAGTAAAAGGTAAATGAATAGTTGTACTTATACCTACTTAAAGAAAATCTTTGTATTTTTTGCTTTCTTTTCTACTTTTCTTTTACCTTTTGCCCCTTTCTTGCACTTTTAGTTATTTCTTTAATTGTTTGTTTTTTTCTTACTTTACTTTGTATTAGTTTTAAGTTTTTAGTAAAAAAACTTTACTAAAATTGTGTTTAAAAATAATTAGAACCCCAATTAAGTCTTTGGGGTAATATTATACAGTGGACACTATTTTATTTATGAACAGGGCATACCAAAAAGGCCCCACAGAAATTGTACTATATTAATTACATTAAATGTTTCTTCCAAACATATTCTTGTTTGTTTGATGCATGACGTTTATGTATTCCTAAGTAAAATAATATTTTTCTTGAAAAAAATTAATAAAACATATTATGATTGTGCTATGGGGCCTGACTTTTGGTACATTTGTATATTTTGAGAGGAATTCCAATGTTTATTCTTATTAAATATTTAACATAGATAACTTACTCAGAATTTTTATGGCAGGCTAAAGCCTGTAGAATATCTTTGGCTTGTTATGATGGTGGCTGTAACCTACTAAGCCCTTATGATGGTGGATGTTACGTACCAGCCTACCAAGATATCAAGTTTTAAACTAGATCATTGTGCTTTTATTTTACTAGCTTTTTTATTTAAAGCGGTGGGCAATATAATTTTTATGACTAAACTTATCTTATGGCCCATCTCAGCAAGTTTTAAGGATCCAGATATGCTAAACTGGGTTATTAATTTCCAGCTTTGAAAGCTGCCAAAGACTGAATGATTGCTTATGTGCCATTAAGTGGGACTATCAAGTTAGTGTTGACTCTTAGCAACCTCATAGATTTTTTCCCCTTTGTATTTTATATTCTGATAAACTAATAAAATTTGAAAACAATAAGATTTTCTCCCTTGTTTTTCAGGTCTTACAATGGTGCATTAATCACTATAAATATATTTGGTTATTCTTTATTATTCTTTATTCTTCAATTAGTATAATCACTAATTATTTTTGTTTGCATTGTAGATGTTTTTGTATCTCTCTATTTAAAATGTGCATGCACATTGAGGTAGCAAAAAAAATGTTGCTGTCAGAGTACTCATGATTCTCTTGGTTAAAAACAGTGCTATTATTTTTGACAATTTTCAGATATGAGCAAGTAAAATTCAGGGAAGCTCAGTTTCATAATATCCAGTAGCATAACATCCTCTTCCCCATCCACTCCCCACTTTTGGCAGTATAACTACAATTCCATGGTGAGCGCAATCCTACGATCTTTTAGATTTGTGTCACCCACAATGCTGCTATGGAAGCAGGCTATTTGGGCTGCTGGAAATTGTGGTTCAGCAGCATCTGGAAAGCCACAAGCATTTTGCTCCTTGTTGAAAACTTTAAGTAGCTGAAGATCAACTGAATGGATGGTCTAACTCAGGGGTGTCAAACTCATGTGGTCACGGCAGTGTCATATGACATATCGGGACTTTTCCCCCCTTTGTTAAACCTAGTGTGAGCATGGACAGCACGTGACGCATCTGGCCCAAGGCCAGGAGTTTGATAGCCGTGGTCTAACTGGTATAAAGGCAACATTGTTTTCTAATATATTTTCTCATATGACAATACAAAGATTTCTGAGCACATAATCATGCTAATATATGGATAAATAAATGCATGCATGTGAGTGCATATATATATAGTGATATCTGTGATTGTGATTACTATCCTGTTATCTTCGGAACCCAAGCACATGCTAATGCTTATGAAAAGGTATACCTATACTTACCTATACTATTCATACAGCCTGTTTGTGATTTACATGCATGGTGACATAGACTTATGGATGCATTTGTTGTGCTTATTCCTCACATAAATATTTGTCTGAGGTATGCAAAACATTCAAAAGCAGTCTTAAATGAAGCAGCCTTCCATGAAATGTTAAAATAGGGTTGTCCTCCAGAAGGTTAACAAAGCTGATTCAAAGCTATCCCTAGTTGTATGTATGTTTATCCAGGCACAGAGAAAGTATCTGTGCGTGTATAGAAATGCATAGCCAGCAGATTTCAAAGCAGCAGTATAGCTACTTTAACTTTAAAGTATAGCTACTTTAACTCTCCATCAATGTATTTTAGTTATATTAAAGTGTTTTGTGAAGCAGTCCTTCGATACTTTGCACAACACCTATATTTACTTATTCAGCAGAAGTTTTCCTCCATATTGTGATAGTGAACTAACTAATTTGTACTTGAAGTGGATGCTATTAGTGGCATTCTCTCCTCAAGCATATTCAGTTGGACGTTTGACCCACCTCATTTTGAAGATTCAAGGAAGCTACCAGTATTCCAAAACAAAACAGAGAAAATATTGATCTGAATATCATTTAAAAAATAAAATACAATGCACATAAAGCTCAGAAAAGTCAAAATTTACTTCATACCAACACCAAACTATCAATGAGATTGTGCATACTTTTCTTTAATATGCAATATTTTTGCATGATGTCATTTGCACATTATACCAGTGCCTTAAATATATTGGGAGGCAGGGAACAAAATGAAGACTCATCTACTGCTTTCAAAACTCTGAAACCAACCACAGTATGAAGATTTTCTTTTCTTGATGCACAGTTTGGTGAAATTTCTCCCCTCACCCTCATCTTCCATACCCAATAGGATATTGGTTCTTGCTTTAAAAACACATATACCAGAATTGGAACACAAATTACTATGACCTTTGGATTAAAAAAATATGAAAAGTCTCTTTAGGGCAAGATAACTACAAATCTCAGCATAAACAAAGGTTTGAGAGGGATTTCACCTGTACTGGATCATTAAATTCCAAAATGGGTAGGAAATCAGAAAGTATAAGAGGAACCAAATCATCCATTATGCAATACTGGTAGATTGCTTTGGATTTGTTCAATATTATTTCTGTTGGCTGAAATAGGTATCAGTCATTTAATGAAATTCTTGGTTTAAAAAATAGTTTGAAAGTAAAATGGAAAGACATTTTCTGAGAGTTGATAATTCTCAAGGGATGTTAAGCATATTGATATTCTCAAGGAAGAGGAATCAGAGATAAACTTAGCTGCACATCAAAACATTTAAGTAGAAAAGGGCAGTAGCAAGGCAAACTGGGGTAAGAAGACATTGACAACTGTTCCTTGCTATTGACAGGTCACTCCTTCTTGGCCCTGGAGTTCTCTGCAACCGCCCCCATTGAAGGGAGGATTAAGCCTATTCCAACAGACAATCCCAGGTGACTATTGGAACCAGTAGGGATTCAGAGGGAACTTGGAGTTATTCCTGAGGCTCTGGTGCATGATTTTTCTAAGGCCTTAGTTGTAACCTGGAATGATTCATGGTTCACCTGAATAACACCATTGTTGTGTGAGCTGCACTGGCTTCCAGTTGCTTTCCAGATACAACTCAAGGTTCTTTAAATAATCTTTAAAGCTGACAGAACTTGGGGACAGAGTGAAAAGAGGGATCAGCCTAGAATCCCTACACAGCCACAAGTGAACTAAGATCACCACCACCACCCCTTGTGTGCCATTGGTTCTTATTTAACTCTAATCAGGTGCTGGCCATTTGTTGGAAAGATTACTGTAGGTAGGCTTTTAGCAATAAATCAACTTAACTGAACCTTCACATCTGGATCTGGGGTTTTACACCTAACATGGAGACAACTATGGAACTCCTAGATAAAAAGGATCATATATTCTAGACCTATATCAATTAAGGGTTTACACCTGTGCACAAAACAGATACAACATTAGTCACTCTATTTGATGACCAAGCTGAAATTTGGATGTCAGTGCAGGTAATCCTCCACTTACAACTAGGCTCAGAATCTTAGCCATTGAATGAAGTAGTCATTAAATGAAACACCATGTGACCACTTCACCCAACAACCCTAATCCCAGATCCCTCCATTGCAATTGTTAAGTGACCACATGTGTTGTTAAGCAAAACATTGAGGAGAGGGCATAGGCCTCCTGATCATAATGGGATGAGTACACCTGGGAGATTGATGGCTTTTGCTAGAGGTTTTTTTTTCCAGATTTAAGGTCTGTTCCTCAGTCCTAGTATCCCTCTGGATGGGCTCCAGGGTTTGGTAGGGAGCACTGTTCTTCAGTGGTTTTATTCCTTCCCCAGCAGTTGTTCCAGTCATGTTTGCTTCTTGCAGGATACCTAGGAATCAGTATTTTTCTGCTTGCTATTCAATATTTGTATGAACTCACGCCTTTCAAGGAAAACCAGATTAAAAACCATTGCTATATATTGCTATAAACCATTGCTTTATTATACAGAATCTTGCAAGTCTGAATGTATTTCTTCCCTTTATTTTCATATGAACTGTCTGAGACATTTACTCTTGTTATATTTCGGCTCCTGCTGAGGCCTCTTTTGTTTCCTTTGGAAACACTTTTTGCTCCTGCCCCTTTCAGAGGCCATTCATCCACCTTCTATACTGGGGGATTTTCGGACCCGGTATTATCAATACATTGATGATACCCAATTGTATACTACAACCCTAGGCTGGGCCAGAAATGCTGCATTGTCTTCCTATTAATTTCAGGCGCTGCATTGTCTTCCTATTAATTTCTGAATGCAATTAAAAATGCCATTATTGACCTATAAAGTCCTTAGTAGTTTGACACCTGGCTATCTGCAGGACCACATCGCCACACTAATGTCAGCCCAACAATTATACTCATGCCAGGAGAAGCACTGATTTCCACCATTTTCAAGAAAAGGGTGAATCCTGGAAATCCCGCTGTTTGCTAATAAGACTGGCCTTCTGGAATTTTGGTAGATAATAAATGTGATAATAATAAAAACAAAGTGGTGTTCTTTCAAATGCTTTTTCTCTGGTCTGATCATTTACCTTCTTGAAATAGTACACGGACCATTTACCTTCTTGAAATCGTACATGGTTGCTTAACAGTAGGACTGCTATCTTAGACATGCCAACATCCTTTACTTTGAATCATTGCTTTCAGCTGTGATAGATGATGGAGTTGAGGACAAACATGATTCAGAATTTTCTGTCAACGTTATTGGTTTTAACTGAGGAACCTGTTCTGTCCATTTTCCCCACTAAGGAGCAGGGAGACTATAAAGCCCCAAACGTGATCCCAAAACCTGCAGGTGCCAGTAATACAAATAAACATAGAGCAATTAGCAAAATTAACACAGTTTTAAATAGCTTGGTTCACCAGATGCAAAGATGTAGCAGGGTTCCATAAAATGTAGTTATTAGAAATTAAACCATTAATCATCTGTTCAAAGGCCTGAATGCAAAAACTGTTCTGTCTGAAATGCATGATTTTAAAAAATGGCATCGATTTAAAGGGGACAATTCAGTTGTTCCAAGTCTGATGTTGAACTATGTTCTATAGCTTTGATTCAATTGAGAAAGGAGGATTATGACCAGAATTCTTCCCTGTTCCCAGCATGTGCAACTACTGAATCCCAGCAACTCTGGAGGCCTGTTTCAGATATTCATCTCCCCCCCCCCCAGATTGTTTGAATGTTCTAATGCTATAAACAGAAATAGAAAGCTAGATGTACATGAAGTTAGTGGTGGCCGCAAAGGCATCCAGATTATTGAAGATGTTAGTGGTGGTTATAGTACTGCTTATTACAGAGAGGGAATAAAGGGGAATAACAGCATTATTCCAATGATCAGGTATACCAATCTTTACATAGATGTTAAACAAGTTGTGCATCACTCCAAAAGTGTATTAGATTCATATTTTAACATTTTCCCATCTATCCCTGCATCATTATCCTTTTAATATTTTCACATAATTGATTACTTCCTTTTCACCTTATTTTTTGAAACTTATATTCATTTCAGTTTTACTCTTTGATGGATCACTATCACACATGTATAAATATCTAAATGCTTCTTCCAGCATTTTTTCTTTTAGTTTCAAGTATCATTTGCAGGTTTTGTTTTGTTTTCATTCCACTTAACCTGGCAGAGGCTCCTTGTTTAGCCTTTTTCACACAATACTATTTTTAAAATATATATATATATATATATAAATTGTTGTGCTCTTTTCATCTTGTTCTCTTTTACTACATTATTTGCAACTTTTGGGGATTTTTCCCCCTCTAAATCCTATCCCCTGTGTTCTCCCATATTTCAGTGATTCATTTAAAAAACACACCTTTTCATCACTTTCTAAGCCATATTCTATCATAAACAACCAACTCTTTCCTTCTCCACCTCAATTAAATTTTATCCCAATAGCCTTGTTAAATTCTTCTTCCCCATCACTCTTGCTCATTTGACTGCTGTTACTGAAACTTCAAATTTTCTGTGAAGCAGGTTTCACTAAGGAATCCACTTTATTTAATACATTATTCATCTAATGTCATTTACAGAGAACTCAGCCAGCCCAATGAGTCCCTTAATAGGATATCCCATTCCATTTCCACTAATTTTCAGAAGTCAACATTTCCTGTCAAAGAGAAATTTCTGTCTTCTTGGATTGCTTTAATGTATTTCTCTTCAATATTATTATATTTCTGCAAACTTTAAGGTTTCTCAAAGATTGTCAGTATGCTTTTCCTTTTACATGTGGATGATTCTTTCAGTTTTATGGTCTCTACAGCATGATATTCAATAAAAAAATGAGTGGCAGACAAAGAAGTTATTTAACAAAGAATACAAAGCAAGATAATACTGTTGATTTGAAACATTTACCTCCTTCAGACAACCCATGAAGTTATTGCTGATAGGAGATCCAGGTAAATCAGCCGTACTGGGACTTCCACCGACATAGAAGAAGTCATCTGAACCAAGCATAGTATAATCCTCTTGTGTGTAGCCAGTAGTGGTAAGGATTCCATCCACTGAGATTGTCACCTGTTTGAAGGATGCAATGGACAAAACAAAACAAAAAAGAAAAGAAAAACAAAATTCCCAGCAATGACCTTATGGTTCTTAAAAGAGCAAGTCCTCTCCCTATTTTTATAAAACTTTTAGGATAGGTTTTGCTGAACTTTGTTGATTCATTGCAGCTCAGTTCCATTTTCTGGTCTGCTTTTTGTCCCTCCACTCCAAGTCCTTAATCACCTGCATTGCTAGTTCAACTTTGCTACTGCCAAAAAGAGAGCTATTCTACCTGCCATTGATGGCTTCCATTTAATAAGGCCAGAAAATGGAGCAGTTGGTGGACAGGAGCACTTATCTGAGCTGATAGTATGATTGATTAGCCATTATTGGTAGTGATTATTGTTAGTTATGACTGTTAGCAAAGACACTAATGATGAAGTTGATATATTTGATTTTGCTTCTTTGTATTTATTTGGCTCACAGCACACAAATGAACATGCATTCAGGGAAGGAAGGAAGGAAAAGGATCTCACTTTCAATACATTATGAAATGAACATGCTATGTGCCTACAAAGACACCCAGCACCACCCAGTACTGCAACTTAAAAAGAAAAAGAAGTACAAAAAATAAAAAAACTGGATTTTAAAAAAATGAAAGAAAGAAGTCGACCATACATCAGCAAAAATGAAACATATAAAGTGAATTTGAAAACAAGAGGAAAAAAAATTTCCAAAAGTGCTCACACTCTCTACTCTAGCACACCCATGCCACTGTTTTTCAAAATCCAGAAGGACAAAGTATCCTGAGAGAGATTTTTTTTTCACACTTGCATGCATTCCTTAAAAAAGCAAAAATGAAATCATAAACTATAAAAGGAGAAAAAGAACGCTTCAAAGAAAGGGAAACTAAATTTTAAAAAATCTAAAAATAGTCCAAACCCTGTAATTCATGGAGGGCAATGGAAAACAGAAGGAGGGAAGGAAAGGAAGGTTGTGAAAATGATATATGTATGTGATTTAAAAGTTAGATTAGTGGTTTGGTGAACAGATGGGAAGAGATAGCTGCAGTATGGTGTTTGGGAAAGGAGGTGGGAATTAACCAGACATAGACATGCCATGCAGCGTATATATTGCCCTGAACCAAACAACTGGCTGAGCTTGTGTTGGTTATGGCTGGTGGAATTTCAAAAAGACAGAGAAAAAATATGTGTAGAGGCTGGCCCGATGAAGAGGTTAAGATGGAGTGAGAAAAAAAGGGGGAAGTTTGGTCCAGTTTTCCTTCAACAGCTATTATTAGAACCCAAAAAAAAAATTAAGAGGGAAAGACTGGGCTCACAACAACAAACTGCAGGTCCTGACATGGTAGTTGAGTTAAAAACCTTCGGAAAAACATAAAAAGTAAGAAAGAAAGTCTCACTTCCCCAAACTAAAAAAGGAAGAAAAACTAAAGGAAAGAAAGAAAAGGGATTAGCAAAATATTGACAAAAATAGAATTAAAAAAAACCTTTTAAAATAGATGAAATGAAGAAGCCAGCGAAAGAGATAATTAAATCCCATTTCCAGAACTATTGTATTTATTTTCCTTTGTTTTTGTATTACAGAAAATATATAAAAATACAAATAGAAAGAAAAGGTAGCTATAGCAAAATCAAAAGAAGAAGAAGGGGAAGGTAAGTTTAAAGCGGAAGAAAAATAGGGGATGGGAGATGGAGAGGGAAAGGAAGATAACACACGGCAAACCCAAAAAAAGAGACAATAAGAATGATATCTACCAGACAATGTAGTTTGTTTACCATAGCGTGTCCAATGCCTGAGTGCTTTGCGGAAAAGGGGGAAGAAAGGAAATTAAAAAATTGTGAACAGAACGATTGTTAATTAAAATAACCAAAAGCAAAGATGAGTCGTTAGGGTGTTAGTACATTAGTCGGTTAGTAAAAATGACACATTGCATGAATGGTCTAGTGTTAGTTTTTCAAAAAAAGGCATGGGGTGCCCGACACACACAGAGTGAAAAAGAGGACAGCATGAGCAGGACTGTCTGGGAACCATGCCATAGAGATTGTTAGAAGGAAGGGAACTGCCTGCCCTTCTCATTTTTATGCTATTAGTTACCCATCCCACTCTCAGAACGAACGGATATTTCTTCTTAAACCAAGTAGAATTTGAAGGATATAAATAATACTTACTTTTCAAGTGAAAATCAAATATGTATTTACCTTCTGTACCACTCCACCCACATAAATAATGACAAACCATCATGATCATCATTTTAACCATTCTGTCCCATTTCCTGATCCATTTCAACCTCCTTTCAGAGTTCTATTCAATACTACCTTCCAGTATAGTTCAGATACTCTAATCAACTCAACATATCTCTTGGGTATAATAGACAGTTGCTTGACAATTCCTGTGCACTCACCAATACCCAGGGTTATTTTTTTTCCTTTACAATAGTTGAACTTGCAGGAAAGACATACAGAATATAAAAGTCCAGACTAACAGAGACAACATATAGCTCACCTGCAATATTCAGGAAAGTGGGGAGAAGTTTCCCTAATTGAAGGAGGCATGAAGATTGCTTGCATCACGTATTTTGGTTTGAATGGAAAAAGGTTGACAGAATTTAACATGTCATTTGAGGAAAGGTAAGACTTGTATTTCTTACCCATGGATAGTTTTATAACTGACTTCCAAACTGCCAAACTATAGATGCTAATAATCATGGTGATACTTATTCATTTGAGAGGCTTAAAAGAAAGAGTTAATTAGTAGCGCTTAGACATGTTACCAACATGGGAAAACATATGTTGATAACTGAGTTTTTAGTTCTTCTAGTATCAAATGGGTGCTGGAATCCTTTGATTATGCAAACCTGAGAGACAAGTATTTTTTTTATGAAACACCAAAACTAAGGGTAATTCCCTGTAATGTGTACATTCACCTCATCAGATTTTACAGTTTTCATTATGTTTTATCATTTTCATAGTCTTTTAATGGCCTGTTAAACATATTTGAGTAGAGATGCACAAGGAACACCTCCCCTGAAAAAAGGTAAGATCTGCAGCCAGTCTAGAATTTATTGGAAAAAATGCTGCAGTCCTTTAATTGCAAAGGTAAGTTCTACATTGTTCAAGCGATTGTGGGTTGGATGAGATTGGACCAATAAGGTTGTTCTGTTCAATCTCCTGCTCAGATACATTTAGATTTTATAATTTCAAAGAAATTTGTCTTTGTTTCATGTTTATTTATGCTATTTTAATATGTTTTATTATTTGAAGTTAATAATATATAGCATTCTTAAATACCATTTTGATGAAAAGGCAAAAGCAGGACAATAACAGTTATTGGTAGACTGTGTTCTCTTTTGATGTATATGTTGGTTTTTTAAATTGTCACTGCGTAGCTTGGTGGCTTCAAAATCAAATCAAATCAATAAAATATTTAGTAGAAAGATATTGCAGCAGCAATGTAAGTACTATCTTCATATTTTTTATTTTTAATCATAAAATTATTATTTTAAGAAGTCTTTCGTCATGGAAAGCATGACTGAGAAGCATGGCAGATAGAATTTGTATCATTTCCTTTGTTTTATATATTATTTGGGCCTGCATTTTTACGTGTATCTACAAGAAAAACAAATAATATTACCAACCTTTTTCTGAAAGTGCTGGTGAAAAATATTGACACTTTCCCAATTCTATCATTAAAAATGTTTACATCCAATAAAACAAATGTTTTTCTTAATATAATCATATGGGAAATTTACTGGTGCACAAACTATTTTCAATTAAGTATAGTGATTTATGTATGGAACAAAATGTTTTTATGTACAGCACATCGCATATTTTAAAAAACTGCACATTTTTTAAAATGAATGTATACTGTTCTTTTATAAGTTTATAGTTTTCAGTACATAGGTACAAAAATAGCAAATTTGAATGGTAAAAGACACAAACATTTATGTCTGCTCACAGAAAACCTGCATTAGTTTTTTAATTGAACAGTATTCTGTAATATGATAATTTTAATGTGCTCCATTAAGCATTTCTTCAAAGAAAAAATAGAATGCTACTGTCCAACAAAAAATGTTATTTCATTCTGAAAAGGGGATTCTGCCAGCTGGGGAGGAGAGATGCGGCTCTCCCTCTACCCTGCTGGATGCCCCCTGTCTTCAGTCACCTCTCCGGGGTGACTATAGCCCCAAAACCGGCTGGTCTGGAGCACTCCGGCAGTGAGCCCAGGTGGGGATCGCGCACAGTCGCAAATCCCCATCTGGTGTCAAAGCCTTCAGCGGAAGTTCTCTCATGTTCCCCCTCTCTTGAAAACTACTGTGAATTGTTAGACCGCATCTGGAAACCCCAATCACCTTATTCAACATTCCCAGCTATTTCTGTGCAACACGTGTACAGAAACCTCTTTTTGCTACTACAGCTGCTACATGTCAGAGCTCCCATAGACAGATCATGTCATCTCCATATCCTGAGATGAATCATATTGCTTGTGCAGTGCAAAATGCTTTGTGGAAGTATGAGAATTTACAGTGTCCTGCATATCTTATAATTGCATGGAATTCAATTTCAAAATAAATGTAAACATGTACTCTAAAATATATAGCTACATGTTTATATTTTGATATATTAGATTGGTCTGGCTCACAAGCTCCATAAATTTACCTGATTTTGATCTTTTAGTGCAACATGCATACTTACTCAGAATTCAGAAATCATTTTAATGGATTTTTTTCAGTCTTTTCAGACTTTTCAGACAGCAGAAAATTTATATGCAAGTAGATATAATTAAAAATTATCTGAAAATTACATAATGGATTGCAAATAGCATTTTCTTCATTTAAGAAAAGGGAATCAATGTACAGGTACAGAATAGGGTTAACCTGGTTTTAATAATATTTGAAGAAAATTCCCGGGGAAGGAATTGATATAAATTGAGTATGAGTCAGCAATGTGTCAAGCCTGCCAAAATGCAAATTGAAGTGTAGGCTGTATCAACAGAAGAAGAGTTTTCAAACCACAGAA
>JANHFN010004199.1:54135-66503 GCA_032468175.1 Toxicocalamus goodenoughensis
ACTTTGCTGTACACCGCCCCGAGTCCTTCGGGAGAGGGGCGGTATAGAAATAAAAATATTATTATTATTATTATTATAACTTTTACCTTATCTTATTGTTGTCTTCTCTGTTCAAGTCTATTATTTAGCCAAACATACAGTACATTTCACGTCGAATAATAATCCATTTCCTCTCTTTATCTCCATGGTCAACTTATCCATCTCGGCACTCTCTAGTATTTTTCTTATCATATTCCTCTGGTGGCATACTATCATTTTTCCAATTCTCTTATTTTTGCTGCCGTTAATAAATGTAGCATTAGATACTCTGTTTTCTTATATTTTCCCGTTATTATGGCTAATAGAAAAGTCTCCAGTCTTAATTCAATTTGCTGTTTATTTCTTCTATCCATTTTTTTTTGTCCTTATCCAATATTTTCTCACTACAGGGCATGTCCACCACACATGGTAATATTTCCTTGCTTTTGTTTGCATTTCCAACACTCAGATGATCAGTTTGGGAACATTTTTGCTAATCTAGCAGGTGGTAGGTGCCACCTGTAGAACATTTTGTACAAATTTTCTCTATATGATACGTCATCAATTTATAATTTTTCCCATTTCTCCAATTCTATCGTGTAACCAAAAATTTTCGCCCAAACTATCATTGTTTCTTTAACCCTCTTCTCTTCCATCTTATATTCCAACAAGTAATTATGTCAACTCATAAAATATTTCTCTGTCTTTTAGGGTTGCCAACAGAAAGGGAGGGGGGAGTAGTGTAGCAACTTGCAAAACCGAAACTGCATTCCATGGATGTTTTCAAAGATAATTTCCAGGCAACCAAAGTTTCTGCTGTGCAAAATTCTAACTGGAGAGTATGATTGATGACTCTTGGCTATGGATGTGTCCCATTGGAGAATATGAATTATGATACATCCAGGGGGTGGGGAAAAACTAGAGTCAAGGGTGACAATGAATGGTCAGAGTCAGCTACACCCAGGCAGCACCGGCATGTCTTCTCCTAATAAATCTTCTTTGAGCTTTGAAAATTCTGCTAGAGATTCATTTAAATGAGGATAACTACTGGAACCCTGACAAATTATATAATTTTAAAATCAATTTCTCCTCTGGACCTTGTAGAATCTTATCTAATTGTGATAGTTCTCTATGTATCCCATGTCTTTCTGTATTTTTCTTGAATCTTGCTTGTATTTGCATATAGATCTATCACTGTACCTCAATTCCTTGCTCTTTTAATTCTTGTTTCATTTTTAATATCCCTTGCTCATTTAAGATGTCCTTATACCTTATTATCTTATCACGATTTAACATATTTGGATGTGTTGATGCTTCCATGGTTGATAACCAGATCGGAATTTTGTCATAATGATTTCTTTTAATCTTTTCCCAAATTAATAGCAATGCAATTCTTATTTGGTGTCTTTGGAAATATCTATGTGTCTTGTTTTTCTTTGGCATGTTATTTCTATTTGGGTACAAAATTGGTACCTTAAGCCTTGCAGAGATTTCAAATGGTCATAGTGCATTTAAACCATCTCCAAAATTTTCATTCTTAGGGTTCAAAAACTAAAGACATCATTTTTATCTTTTAACACAAAGTATAATAAAGCAGTGTAGCTGTGTCCCTTTTTGCTACCAATATCAATGCTGGCAGATATAGTCCATGCAGGATGAAAAAAACTAGTTTAGGCCACCAGGCTGAAAAAGGTTTATGTGTATATAAAATATGCAACATGCATCTGATTTCCTGGTTTCCATTTCTCCACGAAAAACTGCATGGTTATTTAATCTAGCTCAAAATCACTACATTACGGATACGAAAGCCAAATCCTTTTCTAAATTCCTTTTATTAGGCAAAATCTGCAGATGAGAGATACACTGAGAAAACAGAAAAAAAATAGGCCAAGTTAATCAGAGTCCCTTTTTTATTTCTACCAGATGATACAGTAAAGGTTGTAATCTATTGGAAAGTTGTGCTGTATGCATTCCTCTGAAATTGTAGTTAAGAGTTATAGTACAGTAACATACCAGTCAGTAGACCTTGCTTTGTCCTTTCTATCCTGGTTAAGCCTGAGCAGAAGAGGAAGAAGACACATGGATAGAAAAAGATAACTGGATAGAGGAGCTGTTCTGCGAGGTTTAAGGAATACGGTGTCCAAAGGTCCCATTCACACATCATGCTATGTCATAATGTAGTTTGGGTCATTTTGACTTAGTATACTGTGTATGTATACTAATTTATTATGAGTTGTTTGTATCATGGTAAATTCACCAAGATGAGTTAGTTACGTTGTCTTGGCATTTTCATGTTCATGGACTTCTGTGCATGAACAGTGTGTATGCAAAGGCACTTTTTTCCAGACAAAGATAAATACCATGGCCTCAGCTAATTAGAAGTAGGGTTCTGAAGCATTTCACAAGGACCTTTTGACCTGGGACAAAAAGGCCAATTGGCATTTTGTGGATTTCTTGCCAGTGACATTGTTGCATGTCTCCAACCAGGTCCACAGTCATGAACGAGGGATACATTACCTTTCTTTTGAAAGACTATCTATGACTCATTCAGCAAAAAAAGACAATAACTGTAGATAACTGTAGTACAAACATTGCAGGGTTTGATTAAAACCTTCATCCTGTCAAAGGGAGTTGTGTTTTATTTCTTAATTTCCATCTCTCAGCAGCCTCAGCTAATGTGCCCTGTGGTGAGGACTAGAGGGATGTGGGAAATGGTAACACAGCAACATGTGGAGAATCACAATTTCCCCACCATTGTATTCTCAAGTGTTTAAAGTTACAAATACATGCAAACTGAATTTGACACACTTTCTTTCTTGTTTCACAACACTGAGCCTTTTTATTTGTTATTTATAGTGCTACTAGAACAGGCTGCCAACCCTATTTTGCCACCTAGCCCTATGATGCTGGCTTGTTTCCTCCCCAGGCTGTGATTTATGCAGCCTAATCCCACTATTTTCTATACTGAAAACACCTGCCAGATGCAAAACATAGAGAAGAGCAAAGAGAGGCATTAAAATGCATCATTATGTTGCCAGCTTCTTCTATTACAGCAACAAAGGCTGACAGCTGCTTAGGATTCCTAGGGTGGAAAGATTCTAAATGCAGCCAGGAGTCCTTCTGTCCCATTACAGCACTAGTCAACTGAACCTGCATGTAAACTCAGTCAAAGCATTTCTGCCCTTTTAGCAAGCATGAGGACAGTTGGTAAGGAAGGACTAAGGAGTGTCTTATGTGGGCTACAAGGGGAAGTTATTTCTTTTTTCTTTAATATATAAGGTTTTTATGCACTTATTTTTTTGGTTTTTTTAGTTTGTACCAGTTTATTTATCTTTACAATTTTAAACTTTTCTTTATTTATATTTTAAAAAAATTCCCTCTCACCCTTATGGGTGCATTGCAAAGAGGACAGAGAGCTCTGATGTCATTCCTGGGATCAATTGGATCCATTCTCCCAGTTTAGGAGTCACAGCTCTAAGGCACAGTGTCCCACTACTGGAACTACTTTGGCTTTTACTTTCCATGGCCCTGGTACTTCTCCAGTTTCTTATGCTTCTTCCTGATGTTGCTGTTACTTGGCATCACTATGTCCATTACCACCACTGTCTTCTTGACCTTTTCTACTGCCACAATGTCTGGTTGATTGGCCACTACTTGCCTGACTTTCTGGATGTGGAAATCCCACAAGATCTTTGCTTTTTTAATTCTCAACAATCTTTTGTGGGGATTTTCCATCTAGACTTGTGATGGTGAACCTATGGCATGCGTGCCACAGGTGGCATGCACAGCCAGCACGCGAGCCACAAACAAACTTACCTCACTGTGCATGCACGCACCTCACAGCTGATTTTCAGCCCATTTAATGCCTTTTTCGGCCTCCCAGAGGCTTCAGGAAGGCCTCTGCAGGCCAAAAAATAGGCCCATTTCATCACTTCCTATATTTCCGGAAATACCAGAAGTGATGAAATGGGTCCATTTTTCAGCCTGCAAAGCCTATAGAGGCCTTCCTCAAGCCCCTGGGAGGCCAAAAAAGACCTCAAACGGGCTGAACATCAGCTGTGAGGCTCAGTGCAGGTAAGGGGGCATGGGGGGATTGCATGTGCATGCGCAGGGGGCATGTGGGGGTGCACACACATTGCCTTTTGGGTGCTGGCATGTGAGTGCATGCACACAAGCATGCACACAATTTTTGGCACAGGAGCCCAAAAAGATTAGCCGCCACTGATCTCTAGACTTAGGAGGGTCTACCCCAGAGGTGTTAAACTCATGTTGTCATAGAGGCATCATGTAATGAATCAGGACTTTTTTCCCCTTTGCTAAACCGAGCATGGGCATGGCCAGCATGTGACACATCCGGCCCGTGGGCCACAAGTTTGACAGTCCTGGTCTACCCTATATTCAGTAAAGATGCTCCTGAACAATATGTCTGCTACTTGGTTGTGCCTCTTAGTGTAGGCTGTTCCTGCCTGCATCTAAAATTTTACAAATTTTACAAGTATGGTTGCTTTCATGGTGTGGAGACAATAACTTGGTCCTCAACACCAATAAGACCAAGGAGCTTATAGTGGACTATAGAAGGAACAGGTCAGACATCTAGCCCTTGCTTATCAATGGAGACCAAGTGGAGCAAGTGGCCAGTTTTAAGTTTCTGGGTGTTACTATAAAAGAGTACCTGACCTGGAGTGCTCACATTGTAGCACTGGTCAAAAGGGCCCAGCAGCGATTAAACCTTGAGACTTCTCAGAAAACAACAACTGAATGAAAAACTGCTGGTGACCTAGTACCGCTGCACCATAGGGAGTATCTTAACTTACTGCACCTCTATATGGTTTGCCAATTGCACAGTGGCAGATAGGATGGCACTTCAAGGGGTTAGCATCATTGCCCAGAAGATTATTGGTTGCCCTCTCCCCTCTTTGGAAGAGCTTTATAGCTCCCTCTGCCTTACAAAAGTTCAAAACATTCTCAAAGATCCATCTCATCCTGGGCACTCTTTTTTTGAACTATTACCATCTAATAGATGGTACAGGACAATAAAAACAAGGACAAATAGGCTTCTATCCCAGAGCAGTAACTATATTGAATTCTACTGTATAGTGCAATATTAATGCAATATCAGGAGTTTTCAAATTAATTGCATAGAATGCGAAGGATGTGTGTTTGTGTTTATTTTCATGGTCGTGATGTGCACTGAAGATGGTGTTTGATTTCATTGTATGAGGTGCAATGACAATAAGCTAAGCTAAGCTAAGCTAAGCTAAACTAAAACTAAACTAAACTAAACTAAACCAAACTAAACCAAATAAATGTTACACCCCTGCCAGTATGTGTTGGACTGTCTCTGTGGCCTCTCTACCTAGCCTGCACCTCAGGTCCTGTCTAGTATGCTAGGCCCTGCTTCTATGGACCTAGTGCTTACTGCTTGTTCTTATGCTGCTATTATCGGTGCCTCAGTTGTGTCTTTTCATTCAGCTGTTTCCAGCCACTGAATTGATAGGATTTCCCAAGATCTGTTACCTTTGTTGTCTGTCGATGGTACATCCCATGCAGGGTCTTGTTTTGTCATGGTATTTCTTCTGTTTGATCTTCCTCCCATGCCTGCTGCTGCCTCAGGCATTCTCTCAACAGATCATCTTTATATAGATATGATCCTGTTTTTCTACCTTAGTACAACAAAGAGCATTCCTGAATCCCCTGTTGTGCCTTTTTCCTGAAAGGTGTCACTTGCAGCCATTCATGGTCATATGTATCCTGAAGTACTTTTACTAAATCTACTCCAAACCATTGCTTAGTTCTCTTATGCATACTGGATAGATATTTGATAGACTGCAGCAAATGAAGAATAATGGGAAAATGATTATGCCTTATACAAAGAGCATCAGCAAGTCTGCAGCATCCTATTGAGAACCATAATCTGGCAGCATTAGATGATATATACATGCAGAATTCTTCATATTCAATAAATGAGTTATGCTGTGGCCTATATGGTGCAGAACGTTTATGTTCAACACCTGCCATCCTCAGTTTGTTTTGGAATTTCTTATTTACAAATTCCGTACCATTATCAGTTACAAGAGTTACTAGTTTGCTTTTAGTTTTCCTTTCAGCAAACTTCAACCAATTAAAGAAATACTGATATGTCTCCGTTTTGCTCTTCATTAAATAACAGAAACCATATCTTGAGTAGTGATCCATAATACTCAATATATAACAGGCACCTCCTAAACTTGGTTTTTTAGGACCTATAATATCAGCAAATACGACCTCTAGAGGCTCTTTAGTTTTAAATCCATTAAGTCTATTTGCTGATATTACTTTGCTCTTCTCTTGACTACAGGCGTTGCAATGTAAAAACTTATTGCAAAGTTTCAGTTTAACCCCTTCAGACAGTTCTACCGTTTGTCTGAGCATTTTAAAATTTATATGCCCTAAACGTCTGTGTAACAAGTGTATGCATTCATCATGAGGTTTTACATTATCATACACTGTGTTAGCTATCTCGGTTTGATTATCATTTAACACATATAACTCAACTCTTTTCTCACTAAGGAATCAGAAACAGACAGACACAATCCAGGTTCTCTGGCTCCCTCTTATGCCAGTTTTTCAACCGCACCCAAATTACATCATCACTTTCAGTTTAAAGTGAAACACATTAAACTTACTATCTAGGTTTAGATATTATTTACCCAAATAACGTTAGGTAATCGTGATATTCCTAACAGTGTGTATGAAGTATCTAAAGTACCTGCATCTTCCCAGTCCTGCACTATCAAAATGTGGTAGCAAACCTTTATATGAAGACAAAACGATTCTCATCAAGATTCATTTGTAAATGAAGAGTGAATGTGCCTAATACTGCTTAACCTTCATTTACCTTGCTAAAATTGTTCAAAGTATGAAAAAAATGAACCTGAAATTTTAGCTCTTGATCCTCATTATCATTATGCTATTAATCACTCTCCAATAACTCTCATTCCACCCAAGGAGGAGAAAAAAGTATAAATTCTGCTCCCCAATTGCAAAAAAGTAGCCCAGTCTTGGATTAGAACTAATATCATGGCTTCTGCATAATTGTACTGTATACCAAGTAGATCATCCTGTGTAGATGGGGAAATAGTATTCTCCACAAAACATTAATTAGCATTGTACCTCCTCCAGCAAAGGTCCAATGAATTCAATCTTTGATTACTTTTTTTTTACAGCAAGCACTGTCATATCTGGAAGTGTTCTTCATATTTGACTTTGATTCTCATCAATTCCAGGCTATGCATATGGCAAGGAAATGAAGAAATTTTATTCTGAATTCCTGGAAACATCTACCCCAAATTAGCAGGGTATCTTAGAACGGGTATCTTGTAAGAATAGTGGAATTAACTCTGGTTCTAGAAGCAAAAACATTCACTTTTCATTTTAAACTAACTACATGCTTCAATATCTGTTCTATTACTTTTTTCCCAAATCCTTTGTCCTCGCCTGGGACCTTTGGTTTTAACTAGCTGTTGAGATGTTATATTAGTGACATCGCAACATTATGAAAAATGACTTTGAAAGTTTTACCTGACATTTGAGAGGCAGTCTGAGAGGAGAATGTTAAACTATGATTTCATAAAGGTAAAAAAGGATTTCATGTGGTTTCACTCAAATAATCTGAGAAGTCAAAGATGAAAGAAATTAACATCACTGAAATTTAGTGACTGTAGCTCCATGTCTAGAGAAACACCAGATGTGAAGTGTAATTACTTTTTTTTTAGACGCTGCTCATGTTTTACAAAGCAGGACTGACACTTGAACAAAGAGCCTTTAAAAAAAGCAGCCAGGAGCTAGACAAATAACAAGCGGTTTTGTTTTATTGCTGTTGTCTGTTCAGATATCCAGTTTATAAAGCAAAATGAACCAGAGAAATGGGATGGGTGAAAATTAGATGTGATCTCGCTCAAGAGAAAGGAAAAGGTGCCAGATGTTTATGCCAGTTTTCTGCTTTGGGGAACTATGCCTACCATAAAATAAATAGCTGTGCCAGGTATGTAACAATTTGTTTTGCCTAAACAAATGTCAAATATTTTATTAAGGTAACCAAGATATGAAATTTGCTGACTGTCCAATCTGCAGAATTGGCCTTACATATGGTACAGGAAACTGACCTTCAAGGCCAGAAACAGGTTGAAAAGAAAAAAAAAGATTGTTCTTAGACTGTAGTGCAAACTGACATAAACTGCAATATCCAGAGAATAATCTTTTCACTGAGAATTTTTTCAATTAAAATGTTTGTATAAAATTACAGAAGAGTTATGTGCACTGTAATGCACATTTGTGAAAAGTATAATGCATGCATGAGCGGAAAATATGTACCAGGTAGTCTTCACTTACGACCATCATTGAATCCAAAATTTCTGCTAGTAAGTGAGACATTTGTTAAATGAGTTTAACCTCATTTTACAACTTTTCTTCCCACAGTTGTTAAGTGAATCACTGCAGTTGTTAAATGAATAACACGGTTGTTAAGTGACTCTGGCTTCCCCTTGACTTTGCTTGTCAGAAGGTTGCAAAAGGTGATCATACGACCCTGAGACACTGCAACCATCAAAAATATAAATCAGTTGCTAAACATCTGAATTTTGATCACATGACTATGGGGATGGTCATAAGCAGTGGTAGTATTCAGCCACTTCGTACCTGTTCAGGTGAACTGGTAGCAAGGATTTGGCATGGGTCGCCAAACCGGTAGTAACTTCCGGCTGGCCACGCCCCCAACCCGGTCACCCAGTCACTGCTCACTTTCTTGCCCTGCCTGCCCGATGCCTGATGCTAGCTCACCCCGTCTGCCCAATGCTCACCCGCCCAGTCACTCCTTAAGGTATTTCTTTTTATTTTACCTCCTGACAATCAGCTGTTCCTACAAGGGATTCCCCTTGCTTGTTACTGCTTCACCCAGGAGGCTTCCCTGAGGCCCAGGAAGGTAGAAGATGCAGGGAGGGGGAGCAAAAACGCCCCCCAGAGGCTCCTCTGAGGCTGTGCACTCCTCCTATGCTCTGTTTTTTTGCTTCCTGAACCCCAGGGGAGCCTTCTGGGCGCCAAAACACCCTCCAGAGGCTCCACTGAGGCCAGGAAGGCCCAAAAATGGGGTGGGGGTGAGGGACGTCCTGCAAAAAGCCACACCCACCCAATCACATGACCACAGCCATCTTTTTGAATCCCACCACTGTTCATAAATCCCTTTTTTCAGTGCCATTGTAACTTCAAACAGTCTGTGAATTAATGATTGTAAGTCAAGGACTATCTATACACGTTTTTGAGTAGAATTCATTTCATAATGTGAAAATGGGAGAGGGAGAACCCTGCTTGAAAATAAGTGAATGTATACAACAGAAAGCTCAGAGAGTTTGTCTTTCTCTTCTGACATCTGCTCTGAACTTCCATTCAGCAAGCATGCTTGCTAAGGAATTCTGGGAATTGATTTCCACACAGCTTAAAGTTGCTGAGCCTGAGAAACACTGCCTTACATAATGTATCTTTAGTGTTATATAACATGCTTTGTATGTATTAATAAGTTGGACCATATTCAAGCCCAGAAAAAGGTTATGGCTATCACTTTTACATAAAGAAAGCTTATGCTTCAAAGCTTATTAAGCATAAATTATTCTTGCCAGGGAAAACAAGATTCTTGATTCAGATATGTCAACTCTTTATTTTGGCCAGTTGCAATATTGCTTGGTCAAAATTGCTATATAAAAGCATAAGCCAATGCTACAACCTGATCTGAAACAAACGAGAACTTTCAAGTAACAAATCCTTAATTTTGATGGTTCTAGGCATAAAACATATACTATTGCAATAGAGAAGGATTATATTTGAAAATGTTAGCCCTGAATGCTCATGTACTGTACCTTGCAAAATTGCAAAGATCTGGAAATAGAAGAAGAATGGAAGCAAAGTTAGCGCCAATAGTAATGGGCACCTTGGGTGGAGTCGCTGTCATGCCCCTGTTGGAATCTGATTCCAAGGGAGAGGTGGAACAGCTGACAGGGAGTGGGAGTGTGGCTCCGGTGGCTGTGGAGAAAACTGGGGAAGGGCACAGTCCAGCTGGGCATTCAGAAGAAGACTCAGGCCCATACACTCTTCATCCTAGGGCATGCAGGGAGGAATGGATAAAGGAGCAATGTGGACTACAGGGGAGAAAAAGGCCCTGATTCCCTTCATTAGCTGCAGCTGGGAAAACAGGATAAAGAGGGTGTTTGCACACAGCTCCTTGCTGGAAGCAAAGCATGAATTATTTTGGTTTGTCAAGTTTTATCCGAGTTCTGGCATCCTCCCAACTGTGTATGTTTCATTATCTTTTGAAATCTTCAATTCCTTATCCTGCCCTGTCTCATTAATTGCTGCAATGTGGTTTGTGTTGGTTTTTATTTATAATTTATATGTACTTTGGGTTCGGATGGAATTTCCTCTCTTTAAAAACTGTTCTTGGGAGAGTTTTTTTCTCCAGCCGAGGATAACGGGACACTGGGGGCCAAGCTGGAGGTATTAAAGGGACTTTACCTATTTTTGTGACTGTTGCTTTTGTGCCATGCCCCAGGTCATCACAGTCCCCAAATGCCAAATCCATCTAAACATTTGGCTTGCAACCAACCACAACGATAATTCCAGAACATTCCTACCAGTTCTTGCTAGGCAAATGGTATTTCTTGCAGATATTCCAATGCTACTTTAGAATTCAAATAGACAGGTTTCTGACACACCAACTTAAACAGTCTTAACTACTGTTAATAAGAAAGACCAAAAAAGCCTTTGAATGTTGGATGCTGCACTACTTGGGTGCAATCCCAAACATCAGGAGCACCCCTTGCAAAAGGCAACTTTACTTGGAACAACTTATATCTTGTAAATGATACTTTTAACACTATCAAATAACATCTGCCTACTCCACATTCTTGGGAATGATTTGATAGTTGGATAAAATACCAAATCCAGTCTAAACGTCTGATGGACTGTGTAACCAACCATAATAATAATTTATTAAAGTTATATGCCACTTTGGGCATCTTACAAACTAGGTATCATCTTCAGCAGAGTTTAGGGAAAGTCAGTGTCAATGTTCTTCTGTTTATAACAATCAATTCTATGTGACACAAACATCACATCAATTAAAAGCCAGGATCCATGAACACTGTGTGGCAGTTAAATGCCATGATCCCAAATACTTAATCTCTACCCACACCAACACCAAACAGCACCGGTTCAATTGGAGCAACACAAAAATCATCGGCCATAGTACACCCGCCACATTTGTGAGTTCATCGAAGCCTGGCATTCCACAAGCAATTCCATCTACAGATACATTGACCTACAACCAGCCTATGAGCCCCACAGAACTGCACAGCCAACAAGAGACAGCACTGACCCTCAACAACCCACACAACTCCCCCACATCAGCAGTTTACCTCCCAATCACCCTGACCTGATGTAACCTCCCTATCACAAGACCCATCACAAGATACTCATTGATGACTCACACCTGACACATCACAAGACCCTCACTTGACATACCCATATTTGAAGCCCTTAAAAACAGAAGAACACTGGCATCCCCTAAACTCTGCTGAAGATGTCACCTAGCCTGGTAATGAAATGTTCAGAAACCAACCCACAAGCTCGAAGAATGAACCTTCACCCTCATCCTACACACAAGCTACAGATATTTGCCATTATTGCAAAGCTTATAAACTGTTTAAAATATTATACATGTATATACTTATACACACAACAACAACAAAATATCAGATTCTATTATTTAGATTAGGGGTGTCAAACTGGTGGCTCACAGGCCAAATGCATCATACACAGGTCATGCTCACCCTGGCTCTGCAATGGAAAAAAAATGTAATGATATGTCATGTGACATCATATGACATGATCGAGTTTGACATCTGTGATTTAGATAATACCTATATTGCAAATCAATTTGTCTTAATTAAGAATGAGCTTTATTTCATAAAATGATTTATGCATGGGGGGAAACAATTATGAACCGTCATCTCAGACAAGATGCAGTGATTAATGACAAGCTATCCTGAACACAACATAGTTAAGTCATAAGATATAATTTCATACATAACCCCAAGTCTGGAAAGTTATATACTGTATTATGACCTAAGGCAATATGTGAACCAATCATAAGTCAGAAATAATAGTTCCAGTTCAGTGTTCAGGAAAGAGCCACGGTGGCATAGTGGTTAGAATGCAGATGAGTATAAAAGACTTGAAAAAGAGCTTCAGAAAATGCCACAGAAAAAGGACATCAAGCTAAAAATGGATATAATTAAACATAAAATGGGTCAAATAGAAAAAGA
>JANHFN010004199.1:66603-85563 GCA_032468175.1 Toxicocalamus goodenoughensis
CCAGAATTCCCCACTGGGAATTCTGGGAATTGAAGTCCCCAAGTCTTAAAGTTGCCAAGTGTGGGGTCCGCTGACTTAACCTGACATGATAGCTATGACAGCTTCTCTAAGGCTTCTCTAATGGGTTCTGTAATTAGAATAGTGTCTCCTTTGGGCCATTCTTCCTGCTCCATTTTGTTTAATGGAGAGGCATTGCTTTGGGTCCAACTTTTAACTAATCGAGGAGCTGTTTGGGGACTCTCTACACTGCAGTTCCCCCCTCTAAAATCAACCCACCACTTTCTAGAAGTCAATTCCCAGTTCTTCATGAAGAGCCAAATTTTGACAAGGGTTGGTTCAACTGTATCTCCCCTGTCATGCTTTAAATATTAATATTGTTTATCAGGCTGTACGCTTCTTTGGCTCCCCTATTCAAGGCACAGGAAGCTGTTCAGAAATAGAAAGGATGGCGTATCTCTCTGGAATAAACAGGAGGTACCACACAAAAGTCAATTGGGAATTGTTTCCTTTCACTGCAGAGGCATGTAGAGGAGCATTCTCATGTCATCTGAGAAGCCTCAGATTCAGATTTACAGATTAATAGAGTTGGAAGGGGCATTGTAGGTCATCCAGTCCAACCCCCCACCCAAGCTGGAGACCCTACACCATTTTTGACAGATGGCAGTCCAGTCTCTTCTTGAAAGCCTTCAGTGATGGAAATTCCCACAACTCGCAACAGAATACCCTCTATCACCAGACTTGAAATTTTGGGCTTGGACAATCTTGAACTATGCCGCCTACGCTTGGACTTAAGCGTAGTACACAAAATTATCTTCTACAACATCCTACCAGTCAGTGACTACTTCAGCTTCAACTGCAACAATACAAGAGCCCACAACAGATACAAACTCAATGTTAACTGCTCCAAACTTGATTGCAGAAAGTACGACTTCAGCAACAGAGTGGTCAATGCCTGGAATGCACTACTTGACTCTGTAGTTACATCCTCAAACCTCCACTCCTTTAGCCTCAAACTATCCACTATTGACCTCACCCATTCCTAAGAGGTTTGTAAGGGGCGTGCATAAGTGCACCATCGTGCCTCCTGTCCCTGTCCTAATGTCCCCATTTAATCGTACCTATTTTCTGTATTCTTACTCATGTTTATTATATTATACCTATTATCTTGTAAGCAATTGACAAATCAAATAAATAAATAAAAAATAAATATATAAATCTAAATGCTACTGCTATTGCTAAATTATAAGTTAAACCATATATTATCCCTAAAATATAATCTTGTTCATTCTTGGAAATCTTTGTAAATGTAAATTAACCAATTGTGCTTCGCTGCAATGGAAGGGTCATATAAAAAACAAAAGCTTCTCTCCAAAAATATTAGCTCACTACTTTTGTGCTCCCAGATCTATATAATTACTGTGACATTAAGACTTCACCTTCAACATGCACATTTGAATTTTCTTGCTTACTGATATGTCTAATATGATTGAACCAGAAGATGGCAGTATTGCACTTTTAAAGAGCTCCAATCTCAACCTAAATGTATTTAAGTCTGCTTTTGTATCTCAGAATTCCTTTTATTGTTCTTTCTGTAGCCAATATTTAGATCCAAATGGTTAATTCATAAGATGATGATCGTTTTTTCACAGATAGGGAGTTCCTCAATAGTAGAAAGTATTTACCACATAGAATTAATCATGATGAAACTGTGGCTGAAGTCAAATTAAATGACATTGGTCTCTAGATTTGATCCTGAAAATTGCATGGTTGATTCCTTAAAAAAATAAGAAATTAACTGTTTGATTTCCTCCCCCCCCCCACCCCCAGTAAATTAAACTGAACTAAACTGAATGTAAAAGGCCTTCAGACTATCCATGTATGCACCGTGATCATTTAGAGTGGGGATCTCATTCCTTAAGAGGTTCAGGGAACTGAGAGAGAAGGCTGAGAGTCCAAAGCTAATTCTAGATAAATTAGAGATACTTAAATGTAAGGACTTCTTCAAATTTCCATGAAAAGAGCTGTAGCTTTTTCTGGGCAATATAATTACAGATTTAATGGCAGATAATATGTTTCGAATACAAAAGAGCCCAAATTAAATTCATCATAAATTTTCATCTTTTGTTCAAAATATCCCATGCTCATATAATTCCTCAATGAGTGCACAAGATATTTTATCTCAAATGGATGACTCATGGAAAAGAATTACCTTTTATCTTTTTTCTACTTTTTTGTTAGTTTTATTGTAATTCCTTTGTTGCGAGTTGCTCAGAATCAGGCAACATACAAATTTCATAATAAATAAATGAGAATTTCAAGTTGACAAAATGATAGTAAGATGTTCTTCCACAAAGGCAGGCATTGCTTTGATTGAAAATTAATCTATCAAAGAAATGCTGATGTAACTAGCCAGGAACCAAGTATACAGAAATAAACACAATATGATGAGGTTAAAATAGATTTCAGGAATCATGGGGATGTTCTCAGTTAGGAAGTGCAGCTTCATTTCTCTTCCAGTAACTCTGTTTTTGTCAGAAAGCATTCCCAGATGTCAATCCCATCCAGCTGTGAGAATATCAACCATGCTTATATCTAAATGAACCTGGATTGGATCAGTCCTTAGTTAAATGCCATCTTCTTTCCATATATTTAAATTACACCAACAAGTAACCTTAGTATACCTATTTCTGTTTGATTTTTTTAATTTAAATTTAATACTTGTCTAATATCCCCTCTAACTAATACAGATGGTTGTGTAGTGTAGTAGTGTGTAAAGCTCATTGGGGTGCTCAATAATCCTTCCAAGTAAGCAGGGAAAAAGTACTTCATTTAAATAATTTTGCTTTCCAATGCAGGGGCTTGTATTCTGCATTTTCCATTAATGCATTTGTAATAGTTATTCCTCTACAGAAAATAAATTACTACTCGTGGTTTGATTGTATGTTTGTTTGTTTGTTTTTTAAAAAAAGAATGCTCCATATTTAAAATGCTGCTGCAAGAGTAAATATCACCTCTGGCATATTTGTCCTGGAAGAAAATAGTGTGATTTGGAATACCTAATTGAAATGTGCTAGAGGAGATAAGGCTGGCTGCAGAGAATGACATTTAAAAGCAAGAGACACCAAACAAGACATGAAATATCACTGTTGCTGCCTCAAGCAGAAAGCCACTTTCACAAGACTGAAGTCTTTTTGCCCAGCAGCTCTCCCTGTGCCAGGGTGTTTTGACAGGCAAGGCCAGCAAATTAACCCTTTCCCTATCTCAGTGAAAAGGCTCACTCTGGGAGAGTAAAGAACTGGTGGCTTCTGAGCTCAATCATTGCCAGTCCCATCTCAGCAGTTTAAGTAAATAAAGCAAAATTTATAACACTAACATAAGAGCAAGACAAAAAGAAAACCATTTATTTACCAAATATATAAGCACCAAGGATGGGTCCAAAGAGGTTTACAAGGCTTTCCAGAAAAACTCCAGCTTTGTCTTCTTCCTGATGCACTCAAGGACGGTGCAAGCCTGATGTCTACAGAGAAACTGTTTCAGAGAATTGGTGATGCCATGGAAAAGCAGCACTCCCCTGCTTCAGTTTCCTTTATTGCCCAATGACGAGACACTGCCTATGGTTTTACCTAAATGACATAAGAGGTTGGGCTCATCCAGGCTGATACTAACCTGTAAGGACTTTAGAGGTGAAAATTAGCTTTATAAATTGAATCCAGATGCTAATCAATACAAGTTATCCTCACTCATTCAGCAATTGTTCAAAGATGTAATAGCACTGAATGAGAAATACTTATGACCAATTTTCAAATTTTGGCTGTCACAGCAGCCCTGCAGTCATGTGGTTGCGATTTGGGCACCTGGAGTTTGATTCACATTTATGGCAGGTGGAACATTCCACAGTTATAGGATTGTCATTTACACCTTCTCCTGCCAGCTTCTCAGAAGCAAAGTCATTGGGGAAGCCAGAGGGAAAAGACACAAGTTGCTCTGGAAAGTCTCACCTGGCCTCCTTTCACTGCTGTCCTACTGTACCATCCACCCTGTGACTTTCCTTTTCTCATGTCACACCATCAACGCTGTTTTACTGCACTCTTGCCCCAATGTACCCTCCAACCCATGGATTCCTGTATACACAAACAACCTGTGCTAGGTTTCCTGAGGTTTCCCCAGCTTCCCCAATCTCCACATGGTACTCTCCTGCTCTTTAATTAGGATTCCTGCCACTTCCCACTTGATAAACAGTGCATCTTGGGCTTACAACAAAAACTGGGCTGCTGGGATTGCCACTGCTAAGCAATGCAATCATGAGATATTGTATTTTACAACCACATTGTTTAGTTATGTCAATCCCAATCCCAATTGCTATCATAATCCAAGTAAAGATAATCCCAACAACAGGAACTAGTTAGCACTCTGGCTCTACAATATGGACTAACTCCATTTTCCAAGTGGTCTTTAAAGGCAGTCCATGTAATGTGCACTGAAGTAATCTAAAAGGGTATTTATAAGGTCAGAAATTACTGTAACAAAGTCTTCTTGGATCAGGTAAAGTCAGAATTGGTGTACCAGCCAAAACTGGACAAAGATTTTACCAGCAATGATGTCCACCTGCTGTACCAATTAAAAGTACTCCCAAATCATGAATCTGTCCTTCAGGGGTAGTGGTTGCTATCCAATGACAATAATGGTCTCAGCTAACACAAAGTACTCTGTAATGTCCAAAGGGCTGAAGGGTTCACCTTTGGATTTTCCGTCCATTCAAATTCTGATAGTTTTCAGGCACTGAGATAAGATATCAACTAGATATCCTCTGCACCCCACAGTGATAATATAAGGTTTAGTATCACCAACATTACCATCATTTTCATTACATTGGGCACACATTTATTCTGTTAGAAATGGCAATCCATCTATTCTGGATTAAATGTCATCACAAGAGATACAATATTATCTTCCAAGGGAGAAATCCAAATCTAAAATTGCTCTGGCTGAACCTTTAATATTTTTTCTTGATCTGAATTTGGAACAGAGACAAAGCTTCGGTCTATGAATATAATTGGTCACATTCAGTGATTCAAGTATAAAAAAAATAACCACGAACTATGCAAGGTTTTGATATTTATAAGAAGCAAACTCATTCTAAAATACAGCAATATCAAGCACTTCTAAAGCACTTAAAATTTTGTGTGTTATTTCCATGACTTAAGTTCACACATTGTCTTTAGCCATGAGCACTTAAATATAGCTTAGTGAATGTTCATTACAATTGGCTATGCTTGCACTGCATGCTAAGAAATAAATGATAGTTTGCAAACTACAACACCAGTATGCACATAATATTCTAACAGAAAAAACAAATAAAATTTCTTATAACAGTTCAGTTTTATGTTGTCCAAGTAAACATTTTAAGTCAAATTAATCCATGCATTGTACTATAAATTAGAACTAAATATCTGAGAAGAGCAAAAACCAATGGATAATTATGACAGAATCTGTAATGATCGACTTCCTATAAAGCTTCTTTCCCATTTGAATTGGAGTAGGTATTGGAGCCTATTACATTTTTCCAGATTTTAATAATGGCATATGAACAAATTACATCCATTGCCTTCCTTTCCACAAGATTTCCTAATCTTCTTTATCAAGTCAAGATCAATGGAAAATGGGACAAGAGTTAGACTCTTCATAAACTGCTATCTAAATCAACCCACAATAAATGATTACCAAAGTATGAAAATGCATCTAAATTATAGCACAATAAATCAATATAGCAAGATATTGTTAAGTAGTGATGTCAGAGGAATCTCTGGTTGATGGATAAGCCTTTCAGGAGTTCTCAACAAAGACTGTTGTAATATATTTACAGCAAAGTACTTCTTTTTTGAAATTTTGAATCATATTGTCTAGTGCAGTTTTATGGCCCAGTATGTCTCTAAACTGAGATAAGGTATTGAAATTGGAAGTGGCCTCCGCATATCCAACTATTAATGCATACTAAGTTATACCAGTACAAAAAATTTATTGAAATATAGGTTAATTTTGCTCAATTGTCCATCAAGTCCTCCTAAGGAGTAATGATGACCAACATCCTTTTGTACAGTATCTTTCTTGATTGGAATTAGTTTGGAACAATGAACTGGTGAGGGGAAAAATGCTTAAGGAGAAAGAGGAGGAGGAGGAGGAAAAAGATTCATTTCATGTTCCAACCATGAGCCAGATCAATATAAAAACAATGTTTTATTGTTAACAATAAAAGAAGCAACGATTGACACAGATGGACTCTGTCGCTTGAGAAACTTTTACAGACTGGCAAACAGGCTGGGCCTTGCTACACAGCCAAGCAATTCTACTCTACCATATAATTAGCAACATTACACAGCTGTGCCTGCAAAAGAAATTAATGAAAAAAGAGGCATTTGTGGCCCTTGCTCATCCACCCATGACGCCAACTGAAGGGTTGCTACCAGCTCCTTCTTGCCATTATAAAACAAAGGGAGAACCTCTCTATTGCTGTATGAGAGAACAATGGTGTTCTTAATGATGGAGGAAAGCACTGCATCCCTTCTTCAGGACCAAACCAGTTTATTCATTTCTGGCTATCAGAAGCAGAACAGGTCTGAGCCTATATGGGGAAAAAGCCAAATCAAAGCCCTTGACGTTGATTTGAAGGAGGCCGCCATGCAGGTTCTGTAGACCTAACAGTGTCTCTGTAGTCCCCCAAATTCTAACTTGGGAATTATAGGAGCAGAACCAACACTACAAGCAATATCTACTGATAGACAACTGGCCCCTTTCCAAGGAACCATGGCTAGCCTGAGCAATCCCAATTCAAAGTAAGACTGCAGAAGACAATCCCCCCCAATCTTTGAATTATTATATATTTGTAATATTTTCCAACTAAGAGCTCTTAGTTGCTATGGATCGGTGTGGTTTTGACAACTTCCATCTATTATTTCACTGTTAGTCTCATGAAACAATTTAGAGCAACATCCAACCATTGCTACATGATATAAAGCTTTTCTGCATTAGTGACATCATTTCAAGCTATGGATTATTTTCAGTAGTGATGATTTTTCTATTAGTGTCTGCCATGTGGAACAGCTTTTTCCCTGAGATTCAGAGGAAGCACAGTCTGCTAGCCTTCCAGAGAGCTTTGAAACTTGGCTTTTTCATAAGTATTGGGATCATAATGTCAGTTGAGTCCAGTATATATGTTTTATGCTGTATAACTGGATAAGTGTGCTTCAAGCCTGGCATATAGTATTTTGTCCTGTTGCATTGTAAATATTCTGGATGCAAAAATGTTCTTATCAATAAGGATCCAACCACTCACTGAAAACCATCTTCCAACCTCCCCTATCACCAGTACTATCCCTCAGATGGCTCACCCTGACTCCTCCAGCAATGGATTGCTCGACATTAGAAAGGAACAAAGCAGCTGCTTTAAGTTTCATGTTCCACTTTGCCAAAGCAAAGACAATGACCCAAAAGGGACGATGATGGGGGCTCTCCATAAATGAATGTGGCAACTGTCACTATCAACTCAGAACAGCTTTTCACAATGTTGAGCCTAATTCATGGGATCCTGTATGAATTGTGGTTGATAAAGAGCTTGGCATTCCTGCAACATACATGATCTTCATGCATAAAATTAGAGATTCTATCAGTGAAAAGTCCTCATGCAAATGAGAAAGATCCTTTGGCTGAAACCCTGGAGACCCACTGTCAGTTGCTGTGGACAAATAAGACCAACCAAATATACTGGGTGGGACATTATGGCAATTCTTCTTTTATAGCTACCTGCATATATCATTTTATTAACAAATTAATAAGCACAGAAGCAGCCCTTAGAAGTTCAGACAGCCCTAAGCTAAATGAAAACACCCTGATTTATATGTGTTGACACTGTGTCCCTCCTTCTTCTTTCCTTGGTGAATGTAGGTGTAAGCACTGTCAATTTTTCCCTTTCCTTCTTCAGCAGCTTCCAGAGCATCATCCTTATTTTTGGAACTGCTGATTGATGCTGACAGGAGGAGAGAGCAGTAGAAGGGAATTTACTACAAATCTCCCCTCCCTCACACCTTCTGATAATTTGATTGAAGCTTTTCACAGAGGTTGATGAGTCAGAGCCATGACAGCTTGAAAGGCTCTCTCAAAGGAGCGCTCACAGACTACATACCTAAATGAAATTATACAGCAAAGTGTTAGATGGGGTGAACCATGTGCCTCAGGCAACCCCTGCCATTACAACATGACTACTCAGCACACTCACTCATTGCTCCTCTCCCCTACCTAGCTCCAATTTAGTTGTAAAGATTCGGAGGGCATATTAGCCACTCAAGTCTCAAAGCAAATTAGTACTGATGTTACTATTTTTTCTCTAGTGAGAAAAAGTAGTCAAGTTGGGCCTTGTCTGTTTAGAGCTTGGGCTACATTAAAACAATGGAGCCCACACCTACTTTTTCCAGGTTTATGTCTGTCTCTGCTTCCCTCCCTTTTCCTTGGATCACATGATAGGTTAGGAGTGGGCAATCTTTGTCTGAAATACCCAAGAGGAATGGTTGGTGAACATAACAGAATTTGCAGAGGTGGCAAAATTGACTTGCTTGACTAAGGAAAGGACAACAATTACATTTGTTAGTGACTGGGAAACCCTTTATGACTCTTTTATTGAAAACAGAAAAACAAGAACCTGTGATTTATGAGTTTGACAATTAGAAAGGGTAGAAAATGGAAATAAGGGAGCCATGATTTACTGTAACTATATAGAGCAGGAGTCCCCAACCTCTGAGTTGGGGCCAACTACCAGGTTGCAGCTCGTTTAGAACTGGGCCACAGAAGTGTCAGGCAAGAGTGTACACAGCTCCATTTCCATGCACAGTGGGAGAGCAAACACGCATGAAACTCCATTTGTGTGAGCAGCTTACCTGCCACTTACGTGGAACCATCCCATCTCCACCCTTCATCCCCCCACAGCCAGGCCACCAAGCCAGAAAGATTGGAGAACGCTGATATAGAGGATAAAATATAACAACAGCAAAGAAAATCAAAATCCACTTCTTTATATCTCTTTTTTTATGACTTACTTATTCACTTGTCACCTTTCTTTATTTTTCTTTAATTTTGGATGTTTTTTTTAATTCTGTAAAAATCTCTTCAACAAAAATTAAGTAATTAAAAAAGAGGGGAACTGCCTCATTCCAAGATACTTCACAACAGATCAAGCTCAGAAAAAGATGTCAACATATCTCAACAAAACCTCAGGTAAATTCTGTTTTATGTCAATCCCATAACAACTTGTGTGACAAGTAATAAATTAACTCTTTGAAATGGTTGCCTAGATTCTATTTGGGCTTTTTTTTAAAGTTTTGGTTTCTTTTTTAAACAGCCAAAATTGAATCGCTTTTGTCATCAAGTGCTTCACCTCTGCACTGATAATTAAACTAGCTGGCAGTCTTTCATTATTCCCCTCCCCCTCCTCTTTTTTTTTTTGGCCTTCCTTCCAAATAGAAAGTAGTAATCATTTGGCATTTGAAATACTATATATTGCACTGCCTTTAAGAAGTCCATAAAATTCCCTAACAAAGTTTTTCTATTTAGGAAAAAAACATTATTCTCTTTACTACCACTTCTCCCTGGAGTGTTTGCAAGAACAGCTTGCTCTTTCAATTGTGGTTTCACTTATAAACTGCTAGTAACACAGGGCATTTTGTTATGGGTATCATGTAGTATTTCAAAACAGCCCTGGAGATTGAAAATGTCCCATGTGTTAGGGACAGCTAAAAGGAGTTGGGAGGAAATGTTTTTAACCCCCATTTGCTCTCTAAAAGACTCAATAACAGGCAGAACCCCTATGGGTTGACTAGATGGAAATAAAACTTGGTTTTCTCTTAAATTGCACTAAAGGACAATTTTATAAGAAAAATGCTTGCTGTTGTGATCTAACTTTATAAACAATAGACATTATCTGGTCAGTAATAATAAATAAGGATTGGTTTCCAGATGATCAACATGGGGAACTTTTGTGAAATTAAAAAGAAATTATTTTCTTCTATTACAAATATTAAATGTACATTTTTCAAATTATGAGCACAAAGGGGCATGATGGTTCAGCAATTAAAGACCCCGAGCTTCTCAGCTGGATAACTTGACAGCCTGGATATGAGACCTGAGCTCCATGCAATGGGATGAATTCCTGTTACTTGCCCTAGCTTCTGTCCACAATCCAAAAATATGCAAATGCAAGTAGATTTTGGTGGGAAGGTAACAGCATTCTGTGAACCTTGAGAAAGAGCCAGCTGATCACTTGACAATGGAAATTGTCTTTGGACAATGTTGGCTCCCTTGGCCAAGAAACGGATATGGGCACAATGCTCTTGAATCAGATACAACTGGCAAAGAAACCTTTACTTTTATTATTTGAAAAATTATGTCCTGAGTTGTTGTTTTTTTAATTCATTAGAAGCAGGGCAAAGTGCACTAAAATGTAAACACACATAAAGAGGAAATACATGGGTGCTTTAGTCCCTACTCGAAATCCTGTAAAATAGAGATTTTAAATGTCTAGATTTTGCGTGAGAATTACTATCGGGTCTCTGGAGAAGTCATTCCAAGTAAAAGTGAAAATAAAATGATTTTTTTGGTAATTGGTAGTCAATAAATATCAAAGTGCAAGGAAGGAAGGAAGGAAGAGAGGAACGGAAGGAAGGAAGGAAGGAAGGAAGGAAGGACTTATTTGCATTCTACTGCATCTCACTCCATCCCTCAGGGAAAGTGGAGCTGCTTGTCATTCTTTTGTCCGTGTCATTTCTGCAGCACTGACTGTCCAGAATGATAAAACAGATGGATGTCCTGATTTTATAGGTCAAGAGCATAACAAAAAGTGAACAATGGTAGTGAACAAAGCATAGACGTGAGGGAGAGAGCAAACAAAGCTCAAACCCTGAAGCAATCTTTTTGAGGGAACTGTTCAGCAAGGAAAAGGGTGTAAAGGTATGCTTCTGTGGCTCGTGATAGCCTTTCAAATAGGGAGAATAACCCTTAGTTCTACGATTGCAGGAGGCTACTAAAGTTATTTTTTGCAGTCTCATGATGCTCATTTGACATTATTTCTCAAAACGTGTGGGTTATGGTACTTCTTTCTTTAGATAAAGAAAGAAATGACAGTTATCATGACTGCCAAGAAACAGATTTAGCATAGTTTAAAACTAAAATTTTTAAAATTAAAACTTTTAAAATATTTACCTCCCCCCTCCTATATAAACTCTGAGAGAAAAGGCCTGCAAATCAGAATTCTTTCCCATTTATAACAGTCCCCACGTACAGTATGTCAGATAATTGTTTCACCCACAGTAGCACTTGCCTCCTCCTATTGTTATGTGAGACTCCCCCAAAAATTTTTAAAGTTCATTTTGGTTCTAAGGCCTACTATAATATTACAAAATGGAGTGAAGCCCAGAGCCTTCAAGATCACTTCTGGCATACTTCCTAGCCATTTTGTGAAAGGATATGGTAAAAGCATAACCCTTGGAATATCATAATTACAAAAATAAATAAATCCAAACTACTCCAAATTCAATCTCGCCTACTAATTGGTATGCTCCCATTCACTTTTTGATCTTCAGCCTTTCTTCTCCTGAGTATATTTGAGTAACGATTCTGAAAATGTTAGCTTCAGAAGGCGAATACAGATTATCTAGACCCATTTGACTTAGGCATCAGATCAGCTCATAGAACATTTGTTGGTCTTTTGCCAGATACAAAGTGCAATTATCCTGCTTATCCTGAAGTTGGAGAGTAATTGAGCATTTTTTGACATATGGGGTACCTCTGGGCTCTTCACTATCACTCCTCCTCTTTAGATGACCTGGGAAGGACATCTATTTATTTGCAGTCAGATGGCATCAATAGGCTAGTCGTGAATCCTGTGTATAGGCCAATCAGGTGATGCTATCACTGTTTTGTCTCAATGTCTGGAGAATGGGGGAGTTTGGATGGAGAGGAACAGCCTTAAGCCTCATCCTTGACAAACCTGAGTAGCTGGATCTGCAGCTGTTCCACCTTTAGTTCTGAGTAGGGTTGCATTTTCCTCCTATAGGACTAGTTAGGGGTCCTCTTGGAGTCACAGCTCCAGGAAAAACTTGCTAAAATCCATCTAGGGTGCCAATTATGTCCATATTTAGACCACGAAACCCATTAGAGAGTCATTCATGCTCTCTTCTCCAAACTGCTGCAATGTGCTTTAGATGGGGCTTCTCTTGAAGACATAGTGTCCTAACGACCAGCTGCAGCTGGGCCAGAATGCAGAATGCAGCCACATAGACAGTAGGCATTTCAAAAATATGTCAATGTAACACTCCTGCTGCATGAACTGTACTATTACCAGCAGACTTCCAGCTAGAATTGAAAGATCTCCTATACAGTCCTTCATAGCATAGAGCATGATTATATGCAGATCCTCTGTTCTCCTATAACTGCTACCCATCCTATATGTTATAGCACATTTGGCCTGCTCTGTGCCCCGTTGATTAGAAACACTGCCACCAGGAAGGGGATCTTGTTGTATGCTTGCCCTCTGGAATTATATTTCACCAGAGACTCATATTGCTTATTTATATAAGCCTTTAAAATTTGGCTTTTTCTCCACTTTGGGCCAGAGTGAGTGGCAGAAATCCCTACAAAGAATATTAGTTTATTGGGAATAATATTATTTTCCTAGACATCTGATGTTTATTTTGCTTTAATATTGTTTTAATATTTGCTTTATATCGTCTTAAAGTTACTAAATATTGATCATCACCTCAGTCAAAACAGAGATTGATGGCTTATAAATCCAGTGAATAAATCAATAGATATACAGGAGGGAGGGAGGAAGGAAGGAAGGCCCTCTATTGCAAAGAAAACTGAGCTATGCTTTATACTTTTTGATGGCAGTTGGTTATCCCAACAAACATTTCACCAACAATTGCATTTTATATCTGTATTGCCTATATTATCTACTGAGGAGAAAACAGACTTTGTAATATAGAAAGTCTGAAAGTGAAGTAATTTACCACTGAAGGAAGCCCTGGTGCAAGTAAATGACAGGCTCTTATGAATGTGATTAGGATGTACTGAACAATAAAGCAGCGCTTTCTTTCAGTTGGTTAATCCCTTTGCTTTTGAGAAGATAAATTTACTTGTTCTTTTCTTCTACCAGTTCCCATTAATTTGATAAGAGATTCTGCTTTCAAAATAATTTCCAAGTAAAAGATAAGTTCTCCTAAAGCTATGGTGTCCTGCACTCATTTATTGTGCAGTTGATAAAGAGTCTGGGTGAATATCCTACTCGCATTGTACAGGAATTTCTGCAGTGATCTGAAGCCTCCTTTCTTACAGTTCATTAAATCACAAAAGATGATATCATAAGGAATATGTGACATTTATGTAGTTGGAAATTTTTTCCTATTCTTGAAGCAATTCAGATAAATCACACACTATTCTTTAATTACAAGTTTCATGTAGTATTTTTAATTAACCTGTGCTTAGTTCTAGATTTACTTTAACTCCCATAATTTCTAATGCCACCTATGCAAAGTTGAAAGAATGAGAACTGAGGTCCAATGTATGTGGAGGATGCCATTTTAGAAGAATTTTTTTTCTAAAGTTTATCAATCATGAGCAGTGGTGGTATTCAGCTGTTTCACACCGGTTCAAGTGAACTGGTAGCAAGGATTTGGCATGGGTCCCCGAACCGGTAGTAACTTCTGGCTGGCCACACCCCGACCCAGTCGCCTGCTTGCCCCACCTGCTCAATTCTCGCTCACCTTGCCCACCTGATGTTCGACCCACCCACTCACTCTTTAATGTATTTCTTTTTTTCCCCTCCTGACAATCAGCTGTTCCTACAATCAGCTGTGCTGGGATTCCCCTTGTTTACTTACTGCTTCACCCAGGAATCCTGCTCTGTTTTTTTCCTTCCTGAGTCCCAGGGAAGCCTTCTGGTAGCAAAAACACTCCCCCAAGAGGCTTCCCTGAGGCACAGAAGGTCCCAAAATGAAGCTTGGAGGTGCTGCACCCCACTCCAGGCTCTGTTTATTTCCTTCCTGAGCCCCAGGGAAGCATCCTGGGAGCAAAAACGCCTCCCCCACAGGAGGCTTGCCTGAGGCCCAGAAGGGGGGGTGCTGCAAAAAAGCCATGCCTACCCAGTCACATGGCCACACCCACCTAGCCACGCCCACCAAGCCATGCCCACAGAACTGGTAATAAAATTGTTTGAATCCCATCACTGATCATGAGTTTATAAATTATTCCAATATTCTTGCACTACCAGACGCCTCTGCTTAACTAACTTGTTTTCCTTGAAATAAGTAGCAATTTAAAGTGCATGTTTCTATTTTAAAGAACTGAACTGTACTAAACAATATTATTATGCTGTAGGACATACACCTTTTGGGCATAAATCAGTACTTACCCTGTAATGATAAACACTACCATTGTATCCCTCAGTATACTGGTACATTAGCAGATAGGTAAAACAACACCTTTCAAAGCGCAGGTATTATTGATGGCCAGTGTGCCTCTGTCAAGATATGCTTTTAGGAAGATTGTACCCATCGTCATGTGAAATAGCCTGCTTATGCATATGTCCAGGAAATAGGTCCTTGAAAAGTTGGTCTTTCTCGACTTCTTTATAGGACTTTTAGAGCATTGCAATCAAAAACTCTCAATAATTTATAAAGAATGAAACATCTAATTCCGCCATTCAAAAAAATTAAGGCTACTACTACAGTTGAGGGCACCGAAGCACTTCTGGGTTGAAAGGATTGAATGGTGACATTATTGTTGCCATTGGGGTCTCTTTTTATATCCCCATTAAATTGCCCACTGATGTGGTACCCTTTTATCTACTTGCGGTCACCCTCTTTCCAACTGCTGGGTTGGCAGGAGCTAGCGAGTATGTGACAGGAACCCATTCCATTCTGCAGCAGCAACTGGGTATCAAATGCAAGCCTGCCAATCATTAGTCCAGCATTGTGAGCCACCACAAAACGTAATCACCAAACCGGTAGTAACACCGGTTGAATCCCACCCCTGCAAACTACTCATTCTAGCACAATGTTTTGTGCCAACCTCTATCTTGCTGGGATTTCGTCTGAGTCAGGTCTAATGCCCCTAGTTGTCCTAGCACCAGTGTATGATTTTCACTATATCTCCTACTTAGCTTAGATTAGAGATATCAAATTGTATCATTTGCATATGATTGCGATTAGCACCAAACAAATGGATGATCTTCCCAAGTAGTTTCATATAGATTTGAAAAGAATGGGGGATGGCTAAGCCATGAGGTTTCCCAATCCTGAAGTGCCCATGAGCTCAAGTTGTCTTCCCCCAATACCAAAAACTGGAACTATCCACTCAGAAAAGATATCCCATTTCTAATCCTCACATGGATTGACAACATTGAATGCCCCAGACAGATCTACTAAAATGGCTTCTTATTCTTCATTACCATCTCTTTCAAAGCCAGTGACCTCATTGATTTGAAGAGTACATTTACCATCTCTCATATCATGATTATGAAATAACCATTATTAAAGCTGAGCTTGTAATTTACATGTTGATAAGGAACAGGTGGGAAGGGGGGCTAATCACATGGGATCCTTAGTCACCATATATCACAAAACCTTAAAAGGCTATCTTATTCATGTTCATCTGAATATAGATATAATTAATAACCTACTGGAGAAAGCCAGATGAAGAAAATGGAAAATGGGTTTGGCAAACATGGAAATTGGAATGAAACCATTATGTGCTGCTCCGGGAAACTTAAACAACTTTAAATATTCTATTTTTTTTCTTATAACATTGATTGCACTTGTTGATGATCTCTGGTGATATGGGGAGGAGAGTGAGACAAGTCTCCTGACTTTCCTTAATCTCTCAGTTGTTTTCAATACCATAACTCATGGTACTGAGTGGACTGACTAGAGAGACTGGAAATAGGACATAGTGTTGACCCTTTCCTCCATGGCTAATTCCAGTTGGCATTGATACTGAGGAGGTTCAACTTGAAGCCCTACTCCTTCACCCCTTTTGTATGATGTGGTCCAGTGAAGCCCTCTCTTGATATGAGATTAGGTATCATCAGTATGCTGATTATTCCCAGCTATATATCTTGACCCTTACTTGTGTGAGTATCCCCTTAGGGCATGTTGGAAAAATAAATGATTTCCATATTTTGTGGATTTTAGGCTTACCCAAATCCACTCCTCTTCGTATATATGTTTGTTTGTTTGTTTTACTTCCAACAGAGACGTAATGGTGACAAAAACATGCTGCTTAAACAAGAAGATATTTGTCTTCCTCAGTAATGGGCTTTCTTCTCAGTTTGTAGAAAAGGAAATTTGCAGAATCCTAAGATCTATGAGATCTTTTCCAAGGGACCATACTATTGTACCATAAATGGTAAAAAAAATCAATTTAGCTATCAATCTGGTGGTTTTTTTTAATGTAATGATGAATAACAGCACGGAACACATATGATTCTTCTCCAGTTCTTTAGAAAGAGTATGATTGCTTTTTGAGGGTATCCCTCTTGCTAAATGAAGTATGTTTACAAAATATACCTTCAGAAGGCTATTCATTTTTTAGATGTCTTACTAAGTTTGTGATTCAGTGACAATAATAAATATTGCTGAGTCTCTAGTCTCCCATATATTTTGTGCTTGATATTTTGTCTAATTTATCTTTCTAACAGAACTGAAAAGAGTTTCTTAGCCTTAGACAGGCATTTAGTTATAATTCACATTTTAAGGCCATCAACTCATCAGTGAATCTAAGCAGTATACAAAATTAAAAATAACCAGAATAAACAGAAAAAGAATACAAATAGTCCTTGCTTAATCAGTTGCTTAATGACTGTTCTAAGTTAAGGTGACTCAAAAAAGCTATTTTTAACCAGTCCTTAAAAGTTATGACTGCCACATCCACCCACCCTTGCAATCACCTGGTTGCATTTTGGTTGCCTGGCAACTGGCCTGCATTTACTGTGGTTGCAGCATCCTGTGGTCACATCCTGTGGTCACATGACTGTGGTCACATGACTTGCTATTTTTCTGCTTGTTTCCAGTATTTTACTAGGCTCCAAAACTAACAAATGAGTATAGCCATTAAATAAAGAAATACTTGGGAGAAAGAGCATGGCAGATTGAGACACAATATTAAAGTGCACATAACACACAATCCTTTATCTGCTGACCACAAGACAAATAAAAATTAAAAAATTAAAATGCATTTAGTGTTTGTAGAACTACTTCAATTAAGGATCCTTTGTCACATCATTATGATAATTGAGTAACCAATGGATAATAGCCCTTTCTCCAATCCAGTATTTAACTATAGGATTCTCAGCCAACTTTCTAATTTCCTGAAATACCATACCATATCTTAAGAACTGATTGAGGGTTTTGTAGCTCACTTAACTCAATTTTAACACTTTTAATGTGAGGGCATATAGCCTGAAATTAATAAAACTTTCCAATTGCTCATCATATATGGCAGCTAGGCTTACTGCCCATAATAGCAGATACCATGACAACTCTGTTTCTGGAGGGTACAAATTGATTCTGCAAAGAGGATCTATAGTTAATGGACTGTTTCTCTTTGGAAACATAAATCATTCCCTATAATAATAAAAAAGTTGCACTTCAACAATTCACATGCAAGTCTATTCTAACCTTATAAATGCAGCTTCTAGCGCTAAATATAAATTCTTCAGTTGAACTCTATAAAATAAACATAGGATTGTCATTAGTTCATTAGGAATTCTTAAAACAGGATCTCAAACTATAATACAAATTTGGTACAAAAATGCACATTTGTGCTAATTAAGATTTGGCTTCTATGCCTGCATTCACAAATCACTAATAGAGCAAAGTAAGGACTTTTCAAGAATCTGAACTCAGTTACAACATGAGCCAGGGTGGTAGCTTAAGATGTTGGACTTGGAATAAAGGGAGTTAAGTTCAAATCTACTGACAACTATAGCCAAGTCACCTTACTATTTCCCAAATTAGTATGGATAGAGTCTACTATATATGAAGTCTTGAATTCTGAGTGAAAGGCATAATATAAAGATGACAAATAAGAAACATATCTCAGACATATGAAGAACAAAATTGGTATGTCTATATATCTATGGGCATCTGTGTGTATATGGTGTATATGTATATTTACATACATACATACACACGCACAAGTATATGTGCCATAGTTATTATACCAATGGATGCACAAACCAGATAGCTCTTAATAAATGTTGGCACAACTGTAGAATCACATGACCCATGAATGTAATCAATCTAGTGAGAGATTAATTTCCGATATTCTACTTTTCATTTTTTTCAGCATAAGCTTTCCATCAGATCAATCAAAAAGAATAGTTTCGGATTTCCGGTTTGAAAAGGCTTCGCAGCCAGATGGGGATTTGCGGAGCTGCGCGATCCCCGCCTGGGCTGATCGCTGGAGTGCCCCAGATCGCTTGATTTTGGGGCTGAGGCTACCCCGTAGAGGTAGCCGAAGAAAGGGGATATCCAGGGGGTTGTAGGAGAGCCGCATCTCTCCTCCCCAGCTGGCTTCCAAACCCCTTATCCAAAGGCGACAGAGCGGCGGCCAGAAATGGCCGCCACACAGAAGCCTTCAGCCGGGAGAAGAATGTGCTGGAGGTAGAAGATAAGTGAAAGTTTTCGCTTGACTGGAGGAGATATGCTATTTGTGATTGAGATTTCCTGGATTTTGGCTCTTTATAAAGGATACATTGTTTCCAAATGAGAGAGTTGAGCTGCGAGAGAAAGTGTTTCGGAAAAGCTTTCTCTTTCGACACTCTGCTTGTGGATTCCAACAATTCAAAGCGTATGGAAATGGAGGCTTTATCCTGGTAAACCCAGGTGGAGAAAAGGATTTCTAAAAAGCTTTGTTTGAGGA
>JANHFN010004200.1:31715-44018 GCA_032468175.1 Toxicocalamus goodenoughensis
GGGAGGGAGAAGTGGCCTGAGAGCAGAGCTGAACCTTCCTTAGGATTGAAGCTTCTATTTTTCAGTGCAGACTCAGGCAGCAGATTGCCGAAAGGTAGATCTCTGAGTGAATCTGTGATTCTGCAAGCAGTTCAATCTGCCTCCCTGCTTTGCCTGATTTGGGGTAAAAGTTGCTCTTTTTTAAAATAAAAAATTCAATCTTTACATATATATATTTACAATATCTACATACAAGCCACGCCCAGCCAATCACATGACCACCAAGCCACACCCACAGAACTGGTTGTTAAGAAATTTGAATCCCACTCCTGATATACTGTATATTGTATATATCGATGTAGAATCTCATTTTACAGCTATGTTTAGTCTAGTTCAATGAAAAGAAGGACTAAGGGGTGACATAATGGCAGTGTTTCAATATTTTGAGGCGCTGCCACAAAGAAGAGGGGGTCAATGTATTCTCCAAAGCACCCAAACGCAGGACAAGAAGCAATGGATGGAAACTAATGAAGGAATTGACCTAGAATTAAGGAGAAATTTCCTGACAGTGAGTGGAATGGTCAGTGGAATAATCAGTGGAATGACTTACCTCCAGAAGTTGTGGATGCTTCATTATTGGAGGTTTTTAAGAAGAGATTTGACAACCATTTGTCTGAAAATAAGAAAAAAACATTTTTTTGTGCTGCAAATCCATTGGTGACATCCATTTTGCTGTCCGTGTCCCATTTTCAGCCTCCCTGGCATCCAGAAGCACTCTGCAGGCCAAAAATGAGCCCGGTTTTGGCCTCCAGAAGCCTTTAGAAAGTAAACCATTGTAACTGTTTAATATAATACACCATTTCGATGTGTTTTTTTTTAAAGGCTCATTCCTGGTTCATAATATTTCCACTATGAAGTATCTTAACTGATCTTTTGTTCTGCATAAAACAATCTGGAAGCTCACTGGCGTTATTTCAATGCTTTTTGACAACTGCTTAATGATACAATTTCAACCCTAATTTGAGATTGCATCTTGAAAGCAAATTGATTAAGCTTTCATGATTGCCAGTTTCGAAACTACCGTAGCAATTAACAATGTTGGCCGACTGTACACCCTAGTATTTTTTAGCTTCATCTACTGCTGCAATATTAAGCTGGTGTTCGGAGTGAAAAAAATGCAAAAACGTTGTAGGGTTCTTGTCCCAAAGGTGCTTTTTCAGGGGGCCACTGGACTTTCTGGTTTTTCTTTGAAGTCATTTCGTTTCTCACCCAAGAAGTTTCTTCAACTCTGACTGGATGGCGGGGAATTGAAGGATGTATACTTCTTGCAGACAGCTGGTCATTTGCATCCTTTTAGAAAATCATTGGAGGTTTATCTGTGCCCTCAGGGTTATAGGATTCTTGTTTCTCTGTTTTCATGAATGAATCATTTAGGAAACACATCTCAAAAAGCTTTGGAGTGGGTTTTGTGTTTTTTTTTGTAAGAAGGGGATGTATTCTATCATAAAAACATTGCTGTAAAAAGCATCGCTTTTAAGACATACAACTTACAGGAATAATTGACAGGAATATTAGTTTTGCATGATTACAATGAAAGGCTTGTCCAACTTCATTTCAAATTATGTTAACAATTATACAATGTCTATCAGCTGAAATATGTGACAAAGGTGACATATTTCCTTATTCAAAACAAAGTCAAAACTAATGAACTCCCTGCAATTTCCTGCTTATTTTTGATGGATGTTTTATTTGCTCAGTGTCAATCTCTTCACCTTCCCCTTTTTAAAAAGCTGGAAGTGTCTTCTCAGGCACATATGCAGCTTGCAGCTTCTATTAGTATATCTTCTAAGTCAGGAAATTCCCAGTGCATTGAGATTTTGGCTGCTTCAGTACTTGTGGCTACTGCAAAACAGTTGCTGGTCTGCCACCTTCATTTTTAATACTCTGTGACAGGTTTCCCAGTCACTCCCTTTGTCCCTTCCCCACCCAGCAGCAGCCACTTAAGGAAAGGAAGGGGAAGAGGGAGGGGGAGAGAAGGGAAGGGAAAAGTGATGCTCAGGGATGGGATTCAGCCAGTACGGACTGGTTTGAGTGAACCAGTAGTTCCGCCGATTAGTTGGCCCCGCCCACCGACCCCTGCCCTTGTCCATCTATATTTCTATGTTTTTCAGCCCAGCAGATCCATGCGGTACAGAGGATTGCCACATATCAGCTGTTTTATTCCCTGGGGCTGCAGCAGAAGGTAAGTTTTAGCTGAGAAGGGGTGGTTTTGAAATGCTACGCACACATGCTACGCACACACTCACCGAACCAGTTGTTACACTGGTTGAATCTCACCACTGGGGACATTTCCTCTTAGATTCACACAAGAAAACTCACTCGGGAAGCCATAAGGAAGTTGGAAGTCATTCCTCCTCCCTCTGCTTTTTTGCCCCACCTTGGTCATTCTGTTTCTCTGTTTAGATAATGAAATATCTCTGAAAAGCTGGCCCAAAAGGGCATGGGTTAGTGTGTGAGAGAGTGTATGTGTGTGTGTGTGTGTGTGTGTGTCTTTATTAGTATACATGGTGTGATGGGTGTATTAGAGCAGGAGTCACCAACCTTTTGGACCTCAGGGACCACCAAACTCATAATTTTAAATCCTGCAGACCAGGGACCCTGGGAAAATCCAAAAAAAAGTCTGCAGAAAAATTCCCCATTCCGTTTTCCTACCGATCAATCATTTTTTATTTGGGATCGCAGGATACCATCTCCATCTCCGTTCTTGGGGGAGGGGGGAGAGAGAGAGAGTTTTGGCTTCATGCAAGGAAAGCAGCAGAAGCAGCAGAAGTCTTTCTTTCTCTCCCCCAAACTCCGCCAGAAATGGGTCTTTGCCAGTGCAGCCTCTTGGATCAGGATGCCTTGCAGGGTCCCAAAGACTCATTTCTGGTGGAGTTTGGTAGAGAGAAAGAAAGACTTTTGCTGCTTTCCTTGCATGCAGCCAAAACCAGAAGAAGAAAGAAGAAAGAAGCAGCCCGGTGGCCAGGCCAGGCACGTCAGGTATGTGGGGCAAGTTCCCCCCCTCTGCCCTTACCACCCTCCCCTCACTACCTCATATTGTTCACAATGCAAGCGACGCAAGCCTTGTATTCCCATGGGTTATGTGTTCCTGCGCATCCTGGATGAATTGCTTTGGGGGGTGACATATCTCTGCGGACCACCAAAATTTTCTCATGGACCACCAGTGGTCCCCGGCCCACTGGTTGGTGACCATTGTATTAGAGAACACCTTATATATGTCAATGGGAATAAATTAATTTCATAAATGGGTAAATCTACTTTGGAGGCAATTAATTTAATTAGTAAATAAATAATAAAGTATGGATTAAATATGATAACATCATTAATTAATGGGGTTGTCACATCCCTTTCCTGGCTTTGTGGCTTCTAACTAGTGTGTAGGTGTACACACATGTAGTCACGTGTAACACATGCTCACATTTCTTAGGGATGGGAAATGTTTCATACCTGGATGGGATTCAAATTTTTTTACTACTGGTTCTGTGGGTGTGGCTTGGTGGGAGTGGCAGGGGAAAGATACTGTAAAATCTCCAGTCAGAGCTGGTATTTGCCAGTTCTCCAAACTACTCAAAATTTCCACTACCGGTTCTCCAGAACTGGTCAGTTCCTGCTGAATGCCCCCTCTGACTTGGATTCAACTGGAGTTAGTGTTAGAAGGAAACTAAACAAAGTATTTGGCCATATTTAGAGAGCTTTAAGTCAGATTCCTGGTTGAACATTTTATTTATTTTCCAAATTTTTCTTTTTAACATAACCAACATAACCACTATAAGAGCAAGAATATGAAATGTATCATTTAGCATCATATATTTTTCTTCCACACAGTGGATGTTAATTGACACTATTTGTTATGATCCAAGGTACCTGATTGTAGAACTTTGAAATCCATATTGTATTTCAAGGTATTTAGACAACGTCTTTTCTTCCTATGGTTAAAAACAAGAACCAACAGGGCAACTGAGTTTTAAACAAAGGAGATGATGATCTTTAAGAGGTGCATGTGTAAATCGAACAACAAATGTCTACTTCAGTTCTTTACAAATCAGTGAGCAATGAGGGTTAGATAAGTACGTGTCAAAGAAGGCAAGCCACCCTGTAGATTATTGACATGAGGAAAGGAAAGTCACAAAAATATATGAGACTTCTTGAACCAAAGCAGTTTCCAGCAATGTAAAATATCCTTGTCAACATGACAAAAGCCACACAATCTCACAAGAAGGATTAAGGATCCAGTGTTCTCCTACACAGGACTCCAACTGACGAGCAATTGGTTACGATAAATCATCAATATTAATTTATTGTAGCAATATTTCAAAAGATGACAGTTACTATATCAAAGCCGAGGGGAAAGTTGTGCTATTTAATATGGCTTTGCATAAGTATTTAAATGTGTGCTTTGCAACCCTGGTTGGGACAAGTCAATCAAAATATGGAAGCAATTACATCATTACCTGAAGGGATCAAGCCAGATGCTCTGAAGCATTTTCCAAGGGGATGAGGGCCTAGGTAAGACGGGGGCACAATCACTTTGCTTTGCCAACATCCACAGTGGGAGTGTTGTTTGTGTGTGACTTGAGGAGGCTTTGTAAAAAAAAAAAAAAAGCATGTTGAGACACAAAGCTTTGATAAAGGTAGCTTGGTTTAGACGTGTCTGCGCCATGAAGTCTCCTTTAAATGCTTTGCACACACTGTCTTGAATAACAGAGTTGGAAAGGACCTTGGACATCTTCTAGTCCAGCGGTCACCAACCAGTGGGCTGTGGCCCATTGGGGGGCCCTGAGAAAATTTTGGTGGTCCGCAAACAAATGTCACCCCCAGAGCACCTCCTAAAGCAATTAATCCAGGTTGTGTGGGAACACAAGGTTGTGCTGCCCATATGGCCCACAGGAACCCTCCTCGCCCACTCACTCCTTACCTGGCAAACTTGCCTGCTAAAATGCTATTTTCCCTTTTTTTTCTGACCATCAGCTGTTTTGCTCTGCCGTGAGATTTAGATTAGCTAGAAAGCAGGAAATCGTTGCATTTCTTGCTTTTTAGCTAGTCTTTAGATCTTCGGCTCTGTTTTTAAGCAGAACCGAACTTTCCTTAGGACTGAAGTTTCTATTATTCAGTGCAGCCTCACGGCAAGCAAGTTTTTTGTGACAGACTCAGGTAGCCGATGGCAGATAGGTAGATCTCTGATTGATTCTGTGAGCAACTCAATCGGCCTGCCTGCTTTGCCTGATTTTGGGTAAAAGTTGCTCTTTTTTTAATAAAAAATTCAATATTTACATACATGGTGTGTTGTGAGTTAATTTTATGAGTTTGCTTGCAAGCAAGTTTTTTGTGACAGACTCAGGTAGCCGATGGCAGAGAGATAGATCTCTGAATGATTCTGTGAGCAACTCTATCTGCCTGCCTGCTTTGCCTGATTTTGGGTAAAAGTTACTTCTTAAAAATAAAAAAAAATCAATATTTACATAAATATTTATAATATTTACATATAAGCCATATCCAGCCTGTCACATGACCACTAAGCCACACCCACAAATTAGGCCACAGAACAGGTTGTTAAGATATTTGCATTCCACCCCTCTCTCTGTGTGTTTGTGTGCGTGTGTTTGAGAGAAAGTGAGAGAGAGAGAGAAAGGGGGAAGAGAGAGAGGTTAGATCAGATCTCGATCTCTCTCTCTCTCTCTCCCACCAACTGCAGCAAGTCACTGTCAGTCAAAATGCATATTAGTGATCCCTGGGCTTTAAAATTATGAGTTTGATAGTCCCTGAGATCCAAAAGATTGGCAACCCCTGTTCTAGTCCAATTCCCTGCTCAAACAGGATATACCATTTTAGACAAATGGTTGATCAATCTCTTTTTAATAATCTCCAGTGATGGCACATCCACAACTTCTGGAGGCAACCAACTTCCACTGGTTAAATGTTCCCATTGTCAAGATTCTATTTTCTGAGTGCTAGGTTGGATTTCTCCTTGATTAATTCCTATCCATAGCTTCTTGTCCTGCCTTTGGGTGCTTAGGAGAATAGGTTGACCTCATCTTTTCTGTAACAACCGTTCAAATATTGGAACACCACTATCATGTCACCCTTAGTTCTTCTCTTTGTTACATACCCAATTCTCACCACCATTCTTCATATCTTTTAGCTTTCACCCGCCTCATCATATATGTTGCTCTTCTCTGCACTCTTTCCAGAGCTTCAACATCTTTTTTATATTATGGTGACCAAAACTGGATGAAGTACTCCAAGTGTGGTCTTACCAAAGCATTATAAAGTGGTATTAATACTTTACATAATCTTGATTCGATCCTTTTGTTAATGAAGCCTAGGACTGCATTGGCTTTTTTGATGGCTGCAGCATACTGTTAGCTCAGATTACAGATTACAGATTAACCGAGTTGGAAGGGACTTTGTAGGTCATCCAGTCCAACCCACTGCTCAAGCAGGAGATCCTACACCATTTCTGACAAATGGCAGTCCAAGCTCTTCTTGAAAGTCTCAAGTGATGAAGCTCCCAGAAGTTCCGAGGGCAACTTCTGCTCCATGGGTTGATTGTTCTCACTGTCAGAAAGTTTGTCCTTATTTCCAGGTTAAATCTCTCCTTGTTCAGTTTCTGTTAGGAATATAAGTCACCTAACAGGTATTTGGGTTGGAAAATATATAAACCAGGATAGACATTTTAAAACTGTATCTTTAAGACAATGCAAAAGTGTAATTGGGTGTGGTTTCTCAAACGGCCATAAGATGGAGCCAAAAACCTGGGTTGTTTCATCTCAAAAGAGTCTCAGAAGTGAGTGTGTCTCAGTGAGTCTCTGTTTCCTTCTGTTGGAGAGTTTTGCTGTTCCTGTATTGACTGTTATTCTTGGATTTGATGTAAGTCTGATACTGAACTGTTTTTGACACTGGACTTTGTTAATGTTAATTATGCCTGGACTGAAAACTGACTGACTTACCTGTGAATGACTTGGACTGTGTTTGAACTTTGCTTAAACGTTTCTGGAAGTAAAAAAACCTTCATTTACTATACAGTGTATCTGCGTGCTGTGTATGTATTATTCAAACACTACTCTCAATACGTCTCCCTGTATGCGCTCATTCTCCTAACAGGGAATTATCTCAACAGTTTCCATCCATTATTCTTTGTCTGGCCTATAGGCACTTTAGAAAATAGCTTGATCCCTTCCTCCTCTCTGTGACAGCCCCTCAAATATTGGAAGAGTGCTATCATGTCTCCCCTGGTCCTTCTCTTCACTAGCCTTGCCATGCCCAGTTCCTGCAACCGTTCTTCGTATGTTTAGCCTCCATTCCCCTAATCTTCCTCAAGTCCTTAATTTTAAAGTCTCTACCTTATTAAATGATAGTTCCAGATCAATCATAAGCTCATATTTAAGTGGTTTTCTACTAGGACTCCTAAATCCCTCATGTAGTTACTACTATTATTTAAGTGTCCCACTTGATGATAGCACTTAGCCAATCTTAGCCGATTAACCACAAGCTAGCTCAGAACTGGCCAGGGAATCCAAAGTGGTTACCATTTTAATGTGTGGCACACCTACTGAAGGTGGCTTTCATTTCCCAACTGTGTCTATTAATTTGAAGGCAGTAATTAACTTTACAGATACTCCTGGTTAATATTTTGGTGGGAATCCACCATTAACTTACAGATATGAAGACTAGACTGGGAAGCCAATACCACAAACAGGAATAACTCAGTGGCAAGTCACTTCTGCATTGCTGTCAAGAAAATTATATGGCCATTTCCATGAAAGTATCAGGAATTGAGTGTGACAGAAATTGTATTATTTAAGCAATTGAGTAGGAAATCACCTAAAATTATGACAGTCCACTGAAAGACTATGTCATAAATAAATAGGGAGCAATCTGAAATAAGAATTGGGTGGAAACAGATGTTGAAGACTAGCTGGAGGAAGAAATTATTACGTTAAAGAAGAATTATAATTCTAGTTGCTAGTCACATAACGTTTGTCAAGATACATGTGCAAACAGACACCCATACCAGAATTCTTCTCCCATCTGTCAGCCATTTAAAGTTGTTTATTGCTCCTGCTGCGGCATAATTTTTGTATTATTATTCTCAACAATCATTTGCCAATTCATGAGCATAAATTGAAAAGTCAAAACTACACTGAAGAGAAATAAATTAAATGATGTTTGCCCCTTATCAGCTGTAGGAATATTTTTGTTTGCTTTTATCTCACATGAGAGTAAATCTGTGCATTTTGGCTCAGTTAAGTTTCCCTTTTTTAATATCATATTTATTTCAGCCCATTTCCCCAACATGTTTGTCAATAATTTCTGAAAACCAGTCTTAAAATTCATACTTACTTCTCCATGGGAGGGGGAGAGTAACCTATAAGAGTGGCAGCATATCTGTCCCTGGAAACTCATTGGACATCTTACAATTTTTTTCTTAGCTACATAAAAATGATTTAGAAGAGTCCACTGCAAATTGTCCCAAAGATGTTTATCCGAAGGCAATTGGCTTCTCTTGTTTTTTTTTCCTTTGAAAATGTTTTGCTTCTCATCTAAGAAGCTTCTTCAATTCTGACTGAACAACAGGAATCAAGGAAAAAAAATAATCAGGAGAATCCAGTTGTCTTTTGAAAAGCACTGTTGGGGCAACCATGCCCTGGAGGATTGAGAGTCACCACCAGAGGTGATATTCAGCAGGTTCTGACCAGTGGTAGGATTTGAAAAAAATGTACTACCGGTTCTGTGGGCATGGCTTGGTGGGTGGGGCTTGGTAGGCGTGGCATGGGAAGGATACTGCAAAATTTCCATTCCCTCCCCATCCCACTGACCTGCTTTCCAGCTCCATTTTCCTGTGCAGGGCAACCAAAGAAGACCAAGCTGATCAGCTGGGATTCAGGAGGCAGAGAATAGATGGGGGCAGGGCCAGTCAAAGGTGATGTTTGCCAGTGCTCTGAACTACTCAAAATTTCCTCTATCGGTTCTTCAGAACTGGTCAGAACCTGCTGAATACTACCTCTGGTTCTGTCCAGTTCTGGAGAACCGGTAGCAGAAATTTTGAGTAGATCAGAGAACCAGCAAAGACCCCCTCTAACTGGCCCCACCGCCATCTATTCTCTGCCTCCCGAGTCCCAGATGATTGACTGGGTCTCCTCCCCTACCATGCCTACGAAGCCACACCCACCAAGCCATGCCCACCACACCATGATAATGAAGTCACGAGCACCAAGCCATGCCCACAGAACTGGTAGTAAAAAAATTTGAATTCCACCACTGGTCTCCACAGATATTCAGTTCACTGCAAACAACCTGGATAGATCACAAGTTAATCAGGCCAGTTTGATAAGGAAAAGTTCTCTTCAAGGCAAAATCTATTTCTGGTGGTTTTGTCTCTCCAGCTTCCTTGCCAGCACTACATAAAAAATCTAGCTGACATGTATGAATGGCTCCCATTCAGACCCAACTCTGCTTAGCTTCCAAAACCATACAAGGTTAATTCAACATTGACACCCGCTTGAGTCTGTAAATATAGAAAACTGAGGGAAAAAAGCTGACGTTGTGAAAAGGGCTTTCCATCAGATGCTTTTAAGATCAGAAAAGAAGAGCCCACTTTTTGTGTAATTGGATCTTGAAAGCCTACAAAACTTATAGCAATAGCACTTAGATTTATATAGCACTTTATAGCGCTCTACAGCCCTCTCTAAGCGGTTTACAGAGTCAGCCTCTTGCCCACAACAATTTGGGTCCTCATTTGACCCACCTCGGAAGGATGAAAGGCTAAGTCAGCCTTGAGCCTGGTGAGATTTGAACTGCCAAATTGTACGCAGCCGATAATCAGCAGAAGTAGCCTGCAGTATGCACTCTAATCTCTATGCCACAGAGGCTCCTACATATACCTAGTGTAAGGCATCCAGAAAGTATCCATGATATCAATCACTCCGAGACATCTCTCTCCAAGGTTGAATTTATTAGAAACAGATCTGGCATGTCAAAGGTAATTTCCCAAATGAAATTATTTTCGCGCCTTACACAGAATCCACTTTCTCTCCTCCCTTCTCTCCTCCCACTTCTACACTTCATAAATCACGAGCACCAATTAACTGCCACTGAAATTACTTAATACGACATACAGAATAATCTTGAACTTTTCAACTCTCTAAAAGGAAAAAAAAATGTGGCAGCTGAATTTTAAAGCTGACACTAGGATTATTATATTTAGCCATGTGAATAGTTGAATATTTGGGAGACATTGAATATGCACCTGATTAAATAGATTAAATAGGGCAAATGCTGTAGGTATTGTACTATAGGTTCAATGAATGTTTTCCAATTCACAGACTGAAAGAGCATCATTCTATTTATTACAAAGGAAATACTTTAGTAAGCTGAGTTTATTTTAAACTATCATGAGACATTATTTCTAAATTGGGATCTTGAGAATTTATTTATGGGGAAAGATGTGCACAGCTTACGAAATATACACATTAATGATTAAAGTGAATAGACTATCAAAAAGGAAAGCCATAACAATTAATCCATTTAGTTAAGATAGGGCTGCATCTTAACAGATGTTTAATCTTTGAAAACTTCTGGACGTGCTGTAGGATATTTATTGATGATATTTGGTCTGAGTACAATGTATTTTCATTTTCATTTTCATTATCATCACTGAATTGATGCTAGAAATAATAGAATGGAGAATTAGTAAGGGAGAATATATTAATTTAATTTTCCTCTTCAGAAGAAAATAGCAGGTATAGACAATGGTCACAGCATGGTTACCAAACCAGAAGAAACAATACAGAAACAATAACTCGGAAGGAATACATTTTTATGGATTATATTTTAAAGAATTCTTCAACCCAGTGATTGGACTAGACTGTCAAATGATGTTTTACTCCAGGGAATTACTGTACCTTTTTGGTTCTTCTCTCTCAAAACCTTTGTTCAGATGGATTAATACTGAATAGATATGACAGCTTTATCAAACTTTCTGCAATTAAATAATACTTTAAAATAATTATCATAAAATAATCACAGGCCTCAAAGACAAGTTAGATTACTTACTAAGTGAGTCTTAGTTTTAATTACAATTATGTTTTCCTGACTTGAAAGAAAAACCAAGCTCCTGTTTTTCAATAGGTTCACATCTGACTTTTCTGTGAAAGGCTTTTAATTTTTTATTACATGCATGCATGCATGTGTATTGAGTATTTCAGGTATATTTTTATTACAAGAGGATTCAAAAAGAGAAATAGAATCATGCTTAAGAATTACTTTGATTTGGCAGCTAAGGCCAGAGTGAAGAAAATAATCATATAGCTCTCATAGCTACCTGTCACTATTGGCTGTTGTAACAAATTGGAATAATCACATCTGGGATATTGGGAATTAAAAAAGAAAAAAGAAATCTTTCATGCTGATCAACTTACATAGCTAATGAAGGTAAAAGTGTACTTTTAATTGAACAACATGGGGTTTTGAAAGGAAATGGTATTTAGAACAACTACAAATATGTTTTATTTAGTCACTAATGATGAAGAGGGAAACTTGATAATGATATATTTGCTAGAGAACATTTATCTGTGTTCTCTATCTTTCCAGTATGGCAGGCATTTATTTTAAAAAATATACAGATGGTGCATGTTTGAATTAGATATGTTTATATATTGTGGACTAGCAAAACTCTGAATTTTTGTTTGGAGAAATTAGACTTTCGGGCTCTTCGAGGCCATTGCCACCACAAATGCTATAGATCAAGGGTCTCCAATTCCCAGGCTGCGGCTCACCTTGGGCTGTGGCCTGCTTGGAACCAGGTCATGCATGGGGTGGGGGAGTGTGTATGTGTGCACAAAGCTCCCCTTGCACTCTTGATGGTCACTCAGGTTTGCATGTACCTCCCTGCCAGTCACAGAGAACTATTTCCTCTCCCTCCACCTGGCTACCAAGCCAGAAAGGTTGGGGACTGCTGACTTCCAGTTTGAAGGCTTCGGCACCAGACGGGGATTTGCGATTGTGCACAATCCCCGCCTGGGCTCACCGCCGGAGTGCCCCAGACCAGCCAGTTTTGGGGCTATAGTCGCCCTGTAGAGTGACTGAAGACAGGGGGCATCCAGCAGGGTAGAAGGAGAGCCGCATCTCTCTCCGCAGCTGGCAGAATCCCCTTTTCCGAAGGCAGCAGAGCGGCGGTCAGCAATGGCCACCACAAAGAAGCCTTCAGCCAGGAAAGATTGTGCTGGAGGAAGTTAAAAGGTGAAAGTTTTGCTTGACTGGAGGAAG
>JANHFN010004201.1:11415-22587 GCA_032468175.1 Toxicocalamus goodenoughensis
AACACATGGTAAAATGGGCTAAGAATTTTGACTATAGTATCCAGATGGATCAATAGAGAGAATACGGATTTGAAATTCACCTTGTCCTATAATTTAAAAAGAGTTTTTTAAAAAACTCTTTAAAGTGATGTACAGTTCGTATATGAAACCAGCAGATTTGTCTAAGATGGATAAAGGTTCTTCTAATCAATATTGGAAATGTGAAAAACACGAAGGGACATTTTTATCATCCACAGTGGACTTCTGCAGAAATTTAAAAATACTGGGCACAAATACTTAGACTGATTAATATTCAGATAAAAATGGAATTTTTCTTATTAGAACTAATGGGCAATCAATCAGAAAAGGCTTGAGGACATTCGATTTTATACATGGTAACTGCAGCAAGGTTATTATATGCGCAAATATAAAAGAGCAAAGAAATACCCATAATGTGGAGAGATGAAGATGGTGGAGCTTGCAGAAATGGCTAAATTGACTTATTTGATTAAGGCGGAAACAACAATTATCTTTATAAAAGATTGGAAACCCTTTATGGACTTTTTTCTGAGAAGGGATGACATTGAACTGGTGATTGCAAGATTTATTGAGTTAAAAGTTTTATTTATTGGAACCAGATGATATATAATTGGAGTTGCCAATTATGATGTTTATAACTTCTGCAATAAAGATTGGAAGTGATTTCTTTAGATAGTTTTCTCTTTCTTTTCACATTCTGCACTGGTTCATTTTTTTTTTATATATTTTTCTTCTTTTTCAGTTTTTTTATATTTCTGTATTTCTTTAACCTTATGTTAAATTATCTTTCAATAAAAAGAAAATAAATCTAGGAACCTATAAATAGCCTTGTTCAGTCACCCAAGGATTATATTAGTCCATCCCTTAGTTCTTCATCAGATATTTATGGGTTGCTTGCAATCAGGAAGTAGAGACATGCAGGCTATCCTTGACTTATGACTGGTTGCTTAGCAGTCATTTGAAAAGCTACTTAAGACCCAGATTCAAAGTTTCAATGACCAGCTCCTCCCCCTTCCCATAGTCATGTGACTGCAGTTTGGGTGCTTGGGACCCAGGTACATTTACGGCCGCTTGCAGCATCCTGTGGTCACATGATTGCAATTTATGGTGGTTATGTGGGAAACTAGTATTTACATCTGATTTCCAGCAAAAAATGCCCCCTTAACAAGTCATGGTTTGTTTAACAATCACAGTTCACTTTACAACCCACCATGTTTTCTTAACTACTGCAGCAAAAAAGATTTTAAAATCGGTTGTAGTCATATAATTACCTATTTAGCTATTGCAGTTTGTGACTGTAATTATGGGTTTAATTCCAATTGTAAGTCAAGGACCATCCATGTCACTTTCCTACTGTTGATCCTTCACAACCAAACTTTGCTGGCATGTCTTCCACAATCCAGAGGTAGGAACTGCAAGAACAACCATTCCTAATCCACCCTACTTCTGTGAATTCAGCCCAGAGGTGGTATTTGCTTGTAAAATATGAATGGTAGGAGGAATGTTCTCACCAGCGGGTTCTCACCAGTTCCGCTACTGACCAGTAGCAGAAATTTTGAGAAGATCAGAGAACCAGCAAATGCCACCTCTGACGCCCCCATCTATTCTCTGCCTCCCGAGTCCCAGCTGATTGACTGGGTCCTTTGCTGCCCTGCACAGGAGAAAAGAGCTGGAAAGCAGGTTAGTGGGGTAGGAGGGCAATGGGATTTTGCAGTATCTTTCCCATGCCATGCCCACCAAGCCACGCTCACAGAACCAGTAGTAAAAAAAAATTGAATCCCACCACTGATTCAGCCTATCTGTTTTTAAGACATCCCGGTTAGTTGGTGCCATCAACACTTCTCACCATAATGACATTTGAAAAGTTCATTATGGGCTATGTGAAGAAGTACTTCCTTTTTTTCTGTTGGAAATCTCCTCCCAGTCTTCTCCAGTAGCTGATCCTGAGCGGGGAAAACTTCTCCCTGTCCATTTTATCTCTGTCATGCATGATTTTATACAGCAATAGCAATAGCACTTAGACTTATATACCGCTTTATAGTGCTTTACATCCCTCTCAAAGCGGTTTACAGAGTCAGCCTCTTGCCCCCAACAATTTGGGTCCTCATTATACCCACCTCGGAAGGATGGAAGGCTGAGTCAACCTTGAGCCTGGTTGGATTTGAACTGCCAAATTGCAGTAGGAGTAGCTTGCAGTACTGCACTCTAACCACTGCGCCGCTGAGTCTCCATATATGCCATTGATCATGTCTCATCTCAATCACAAAAAGAGACCTACCCTTTCTAGCATTTTTCATAGAGAAGGCATAAATGCTTTTTTAATTTTTATTTATCTATATCCTACCTTTATTATTTTTAAAAGCAACTCAACAAAACAGAAAAATACAAAAATGTCTTCCTCTTCATATTTTCCCCACAACAACAAACCTTTGAGACGAGTTGGGTGGAGAGGGAGCACAAAATCACCCAGTTGGCTTTCATCCCTCAGGCAGAACTAGAACTTACAGTCTCCTGATGTTTGACCCAAAGTTATCCAGCCAACTTTGCTGCCTAAAGCGGGGCTGGAACTCACAGCCACTTTGTTTCTAGTTTGATCTAAACCACTTTCTTCTCCATAGCACCTGACTGCTATATAGTTTTGGAGCTATCTGCAAAAAAAAGTCCTGCAGAATGAAAGCCCACCAAGTCATGAATATTTAGTTAAATCTGCCAGTTCACTAGTTGTGCCCCTTGCATGACTACTAACATGTCAGTTGAATCCATGTCCTAGATACCTTGTTTTTTTCTTTTATGTCTGCTTTTTTAAGCATCTTAAAAAAGATGACCCCAGCTTATTACATCCTTAGTTTATGCTGGTATAGAGATGGGTAACAAACCTTCTGGAACATTTCTATTATTTTTTTCTATTCATTTCTTCAGATATTTATGTTTTTTAGCATTTCTCTGCCAGTACTTATTTTTTAATACATTCCTCCTACCATTCATATTTTACAAGCAATTTCCCTTTTTTTCACACACAATTTCTGATTGGAAAAACTACCTTCCAGAACCAAACAAGTATAAAAACCACAGGAAAATTGCATTCTGGTTTGTCTTCTTATTTAAGAGATGCAAATTAGATTGGTGTATATTAAACAGGAGTGAAACATACATTCCCAAGCCACCAATACACTAGTTCAGATTTGGCATAAAGGTCCATTAGAAACCATGATGACAACAAGGGTCATGACTTCATGGTGTAAGTGATTAACTATTTGCCATGACATCATAATGAGCTCATTTGGTTCCCAAGCTCCCATCCCAGGTGCCCATGCACTTTTGTTTTACTCAGCTTTGTTAAACACAATGAAGTGATTTGGAAACTTACAAGGCCCAGCAGGTGGCAGCACACAGATGGCCTTGTTGGGTTCAAAAAACTAAGCAGGACTGTTCTTGGTTAATACTTTGATGGGAGTCCAGGAGATTGCCTCCCAGAGGTAAGGGTGCCAATTGCTGGAAGCCTTCAAGAAAAGATTGGACAGCTATTTGTCCAGGGTGATATAAGATCTCCTGCCATGGGCAGAGGTTAGACTAGAAGACTTCCAAGGTCCCTTTCAGCCCCTTCAATTCTAATATTTCAGGACTGTTGGCTAGGTAGACTGGAAAGTCATATTATTTTATCTTATTTATTTCTTATTTTGGTAACTCATTTCAGAATTCAAGACATTGTGCTGCCTCAAATTTTTCTCCTTCTGAACCTCAGTCCAAGGTGAGAAAAAGGAATTGTCCCAAAATCACCCAAGGCCTGAAGATAGGGCAATAAAGCAAACTACTTAGAAGAAACTTTCTTTCTTGGTTTGGGGGCCTGACAAAAAACAATTAAACCATCCATGAAAAATTATCGTGTAGTCTGTCCTTGAAAATCTTCGGAGATGGACAACTCACAACTCCAAGATAGCTCCAATGCTGTACCAATCATAAACTTCTATCAGAATGTTGGTAAGGAAATTTCTCTTCATATGTGAATAAAATCCAGGCAAAGAAGTAATTTGTAACTCTTGTATCTGATTCTTTTTATTGCAATAGTAAAACCCTTCCTTCCTTCCTTCTTTCTTTCTTTTCTTTCTTCCTTCCTTCCTTCCATTCATTCATTTTATATGTTGCCCATCTCACTATAAAGTGAAAATAGTGACCATGTCACTCTTTATGCAATGAACACAAATACTATATTTTCCTCAACCTTTTCTTCTCCAGACTAAATATCCCAAGTTCCTTTAGTCTGTTCTCAAACTCCTGTGCCTTCTTAATGCGCCCCCTCTGAACCTTCTCCAATTTGTCAACTTTCTTCTGAATGTGAGCAGGCAGGATTCCAGCCATGATCTCATATCCATGCAGTACATACACACAAACATGGATACACATACACAGACATATGCACCCTTGATATAATGCTTCTTCAAAGGCAGCCTAGATGCAGAACATGGCTCATAAATGCTTCTGAGCCATTTTAATCTTCCAACCATCTTTGAGAATGGTAAGAAAACCTCCATTACTAAAAGAGAGGGCTGAACTCATGCTTGCCTTGTCTGATTCAAGCACTTTGTTTTAAGTACTGGTGTATTGTTTCTACTCCATCACGTTGAGGAGGTTTGTTTGCACAATGCCCAGATGAGAAGTTCAACTTTGAAAACACTTGGCCAAAGCTGGAAGGACTCTGATTATTTTTCTTTTCCTTTTCTTTGCTGACTATGATGGAATTGGACAATACTCCTTCACAAATTCAACTCCTGGGAGAGAAAAGGCTTGTGCAGACAGAAGTGTTTATGATCTCTTGGTCCCGCTTCTCTACCCCATTATTGGCTTCATTATTTTTTTACGTATCTCCTTCAGTTGTCTCCATGTCTTTTGTTCTCTCCTCTGTTCTTTCTCTCTCTCTCTGATCTCCTGTCATTGTGTTTGGTATAATTAAGGCAACTAAATCAGCCTCTGCAGGCAGACGGAATCCTCTCAGCTTCTTAATTCTCTTTCAAGACTTGAATTTCATCAAAGCTCTGGCCTTTTGTTCTCAGAGGTCTAGGAATTACTCAGGAATTGTGCAGCCAAAACCATTGGAGAGGAAGAAGGGGTTTCTTTAAAAATTGAGATGTTTTCTATTCCAAAGATACCCGAGTTCAGGATTAGGGAGAAGTTAGGTTGTGCTTAGGACATTTCCTTCCGGCAGGGGAAGGGTTGATGGGTTGATGTTCTCCTCCTCTACTCCATGCCCTGTAGAAGCTTTGCAAGCTATTGTCCATCTTCCTTGCTAATGCTGAGCATGATGCCAGACTGGAGAAGGCTGACTAGAACGTCAGAGTTCTTCCATGCCCATTTTCTTCTACATCAGGGGTGTCAAACTCAAGGCCTGGCAGCTGGATCTGGCTCATGGGGTGCTTACATCTGGCCCGCAGGGCTGCCCTGGAAACAGCAAAGGACCAGCCCGCAGTACCTCTGCCAGTGAAAACTGGGGATCTGAGCTCCGTTTTCACTGGCAAAGGGTTGCAGAAGGCTGTTGCAACCAAAAACGGAGCTCAGGAACCCCTTTTTGTTGTCAGAGCTCTCAGGCCATCACAGACACTCCCGACACGAGTGACATTGAGCTGGCCACACCCACCCTGGCCATGCCAACTGTGCCCTCCCCTGAGGTCAAACACAATCCTGATGAAATCGAGTTTGACACCCCTGTTCTACATGGACAAACCTTTCCTCTGGGAGATTCACCACTGGAGGCTTTCAAGAAGAGACTGGACTGTCACCCGTCAGAAATGGTCTCCTGCTTGGGCGGGAGTTTGGACTAGATGACCATCAAGATCCCTTCCAACTCTATTATTCTATGTACTACATCCACTGAACTTTGGTGGGTTTTTATAAGACCGGGCAAAAGACTTGAAAGCAATGCTCAAAAGTGTGAATGAACACCTTTCTTTGAATTGTCAAAGTAGCCATACTTGTTCCAGAACCAGGCAGTGTGGTGGAGTGTAGTCTGGATTCCCAGGAGGGAGACACTGCATTCCAGAGGACCAAGAATCAGCAAAGTTCAGATGGTTTGGTTCAGAGGAAGAGAGTCCAGACAGCTCCTCCCTAGAAGTTCTCTGAGCCTATTTTTAATGATACAGGTAACAGCTTTAGTTTGGCAAGGTTTATGTATATAGATGAGGAATAATAAAAGAAATATTTAGTAGTAATTCTGTGTGTCTTTCTTCATTTTTGGAGGCTGACAGGCAGCTGCTTCAGTGTGTGTGCATGTGTGTGTGCACATGTGCATGTGCATGCGTGTCCGAACAACATTCCTATTGGGATTGCCAGTGAAATATTGGAAAACATCTTCAAATACTTTGATATATAACTATACCCTCTTTTGGGAAAACTGTTCTATCAAAGTCAAGCCACCGAAACACAAAAGGAATCCTCTAAATTACAGTAGTGCCCTTTCTACTTATTTCTTTAAAATAAATCCATTGATGTGTCTCTCACCTGGTTGATTCATTTTCCCAACTCCCCAAATGCAGGAAAAAAGGGAAAGGGGAAAATTATTTCATTCCACTGCTGTTCTAAGCCCCTTTGGAGACTATAAAAATGAATAAAAGGGCTTTTTCAAAGTATCTCCTTCCCACCCGGGGAAAACCTACCACAGATTTAATCTCTGGTGTTTTCGGGCTCAGCTAAGGAGACCCTGCTGAGAAGCTTGATGGGCCTTTGCTGTACAGTGCAATGATGGAGCCTAGGATGTCCCAAGTTTCTGAGTCGGTCCTAGTGTCAGTTCCCCAAGAACCAAGGAAGACAAGTAGAGTTACTTCTGAGTACTTTCCTTTATTGTTCCACACCTATAGACAGTATCTTGCCAAATTAAAGCAATAACTGTCATCGTTATAGATATATTCTAAGCATTGCTAGGGAGGAGCCTTCTTAACTCTCTTTCTCCCAACCGAACTATCTAAGCTTCATTATCTCTTTGCCCGCAGGAATGCAGCCCCTCCTGGGAATCCAGACTACATTCCACCACACCCAGGGACCTTCTCATCCCATCTCCATTTCCTCTTTGACATTTCCTAAAAGCCTGATGAATCAATTCAGCCATCCATCAGTTCCTGTGAGGTTACCCAGTTAATGGTGAATCAAGCATCTGGTTCTGTATGACACCTGACCCTTTCATCTTTTGAGCCCATTTCCCTTCTCTGTTTTGTTCTCACATTAATCCAATATCTCTTTCCAGCCAAAGTAGCTATAAAAATAAAATACAGATCATTTGCTGTAAAAGTTTATTGATGGAAAAGGTGGGGAGGGGAGATGGAGAATGAATGCTGCCTTTGCAGACATGTCTTTACCCCTCAAAAGATGTTTGGGGTTTTTTTTTTTGATAGGAACAGGAACAATGCATTTCTAGACACCATTCATTCATCTATAAATGTTCTCCTTGACATTTCCAATCATGCAAACCTAGTAGCAATCTCTGAAGATGCCCAGGAGTTTTGAATATTACAAGGTTTCAAAGAAGAAGTGCTATTTATAATGGGAGTCAGAAACACAAATTATTTACCCTTTCATGAGATGCATAGCAACAATCCCTTCCCTGTGGACAGTAAAAATGCTGCAGTCTAACTCTACATCAGGGTGTTAGGCTTAAGTAAGGATGATTTAAAACCTGTTGAGTTTATAAAAGTAGAAAGACACCACTTTCAAAGTAGCTCAAGTCAGGGAATCATAATTAAATTCACTCAAAGCAACATTCAGAAAATACACAAAAATTGTTTAAAAGATTAAAACAAAATAAAACCAGAAAGCTGTAGCAGTAGTAGTAGTCTTCTTAAAGCTTTTCCTTGTTTTCCAGCCCCCCAAAAAGTTGGGCCATAGTCAAGCCTGTCCATCTATTTAACAGCAGGTTAACTCTCCAAAATATCAACAGTTGAAGGGCCATATAGGATTGGAGGTGGAGGTAGAAGGGAAAACCTCCATTTATAAATGAATTGGATTGGATGAATGTATAAATAAATGTATAAATGAACTTATAAATGAATTGGATCTCAAAACCTTGTTGCTTGTATCTTACAATTTATATTGTTTTATTTAGTTTCCTAGTATGATTTTGATTGCTTATTTAGTATTCTATGACTATCACTGTGTTGTATCTTATGATTCATGAGGAATGTATTTATGATGACTATGATCATGATTAATCACTTATATCTTTTATGTACACTGAGCGCTTATGCACCGAATACATTCTATTCTATAAAGAATTCTATCTATGTAGCTATGAGAGCGGGGGAGGGGGGGAAATGAGCCCCTCCCCCACCCCACGCATCCCTCTGAGAGATACTGAAGCTGGACAGCGGTTTAGGAAGTCTCCAAGTCTTCTATTCTAAGCCTTCCTCCCTCTTCCTTCTCATCGTGTGACCCATCATGGAGCTTTTTAAAGCCTCTGTCCCCTACCTTATGTGGACAAGTCAAAAACAGGATGCAACAAATGCGTAGCAGTATTTTTAGTAGAAAGGAAGACTTCCAATGTTAGAAATAAACAGCTATTACATACAAGGGAACTTGGAAAGATGCAAAAAGAACTTGCTTCAGTTTTGCCAAATGATTTGACCATGATTTAGCAGTAAATGGCATGGGGCAGGTCCAGTGGTGGGATTCAATTTTTTTACTACCAGCTCTGTGGGCGTGGCAGGGGAAAGATACTGTAAAAATATCCATTCAGAAGTGGTATTTGCCAGTTCTCTGAACTACTCAAAATTTCTGCTACCAGTTCTTCAGAACTGGTCAGAACCTGCTAAATACCACCTCTGGACAGGTCCCATATCATTGCAAGCTCTAAGGCAGAGTTTTTCAAAATTTGCAATGATAAGGTATGTGGTCTTCAATTCCCAGATTCCCCAGGGATTATGTTGCCTAGTTTGGAAAGATCACGGCTTTGGGGGGTCCCTGAGAAAAAGCCAAGATGATAGGCATGACTGCAGAGGATGTCAATAAGTTAAGATAGAAGGTATGACTATGCAATAAAGCTATGCCTATTTTATTTTATTATTTTCTTTCTACCCTGACTTTATTATTTTTACTCAAGGTGGCATACATATCTTCCACACAACAACCCTGTGAGGTGGGTTGGGCTGAGGGAGAGTAACTGGCTTAAGGTCTCCCAGCTGGCTTTCATGGCTAAAGCAGGACATGAACTCATGGTCTCCTGCCTTCCTGCCTGGTGTCTTCACCACTAGACCAAACTTGCTCTTTTCTACTTTTATGAACAATAAATGACAATACATTTTTTGCTATCTTGTGACTAAATGAACAGATGCTCAAAACTATGGCTGGATAAAAATGGTTTTTCAAAAGTTTCCACCAATATTTTCTTTGGGTGCAGAAAACTGGATGTATGATTTCTTTAACGTTCCTTAGGAAAGGTTCTTCTTTCAGTTCTCAAAAGAAGAAATGTTTCCTTACTGGCAGCAGTTGCCCCCCTTCCCAACTGGAAAAAGCCCACGGAGGATATCCTCCTAGGTTCTTCTAAAATTTAAGGGAAGTGGAGGCTGCAAAGACCGGGGATGCGTTTATGCAGGAGAATTTAGAGCATTTATACATATTCCTTCAAATATACTTGGCCTTTTCGTTACTAACCAAGGGCAAGAACATTACACTTTGCTCATCTTCTTATTTGAAAGATTGTTTGAAACTAAATTATTGTTCATCAATTTGAATTGTAAATTGATAGGGGGAAAATGCAAGGGATGTCTTGGGTGATGAGAACTGCTAATTACATTAAGTCCCTGCTGGAGAAACCACATGCCCTCTAATGCCATCTTGTTTCCCTGAGTTCAAGAAGAATTGTTTGAGTGATCCTTCCACGCCTTAGAATACAGAATATCAGAATACCAGAATTGGAAGGAACCTTGGAAGTCTTGTAGTCCAACCCCCTGCAGGAAACTCTTTGCTAACATTTAGTGGTCTTCTCCTAGCCCCAGTTATACTGTATCCTGCCTTCTTTATGGTTGCGTTTCCCAACCTTATCAGCTTTAAGATGAGTGGACTTCAACTCCCAGAGTTCCCCAGCCATCAAAGTCCACCCATCTTAAAACTGCAAAGGTTGGAGAATACTGCTCCATGGCAATGTATCCAAGTATTCTCCCGTTGCGTACAAAGTTCTTTGTGGGCACTTGAGTAGGTAGCTGTTGTGGTTCGCTGGCAGACAGTGTTGACAGCAGCAGAATCGGACAGTGGGGAAGAACGGGGACCAGTCAGGGAGTCTGGAGAGAACTTGGATGAGGGTCCTGCATCTGATGCAGAGATAGGGCCCGGACCATCTGGAAGGCAAGAGCAGCTGAAACAAAAGGGATTACTCAGGAGTAAGGCTGAGAGGTGATTGCCCCTCCCATAAGGTATAAAGGTCAGGCCAAGATGACAATAACTTTGCAGGGAGCAAAGTAATTTGATTGGTTCAGAGTCATTCTTGAAACTCTTCGTACTTCAGTTGGTGTTTTTTTTACTTCGGTTGGTTTCTTTTCTAGTTCGTTTGATACTTCTTTTTTTGGTAGCACTTCACAGAACTGAAAGGTAGGTGCTTATCTCAGAGGACTGTTTGAGAATAATTCAAGCTGGGAATGAAAACAATTCCCAGCATTACAAAAAAATAAGTCTTGTTTTTAAAAGACGTGTGTGTGTAATTACAGTTTGGAAGTCTTGGTCAGAAGATTCCAATTAACAAGAGTTAGCCCAAGTAGATGACATCAGTCTGCATTTATCTTCTTGTTTGATACCATGTTTCTCTGAAAATATGACATACTTCGAAGATAAGTCCTGGCCTGATACTTTTGGGGTAGGCCTAATATAAGCCCTACCCCCCAAAGTAAGCCTAGTGAAGGGGTTGGGCATGGCCAGCACAGGAGGCAGCCCTTCCCTTCCTTGGTCACCTCCTAATTGCTTGGCCCCTTAATCAGGACCTGCGGATCAGCTGAGCCATCGAGGGCTGGAAACTGCCTCTCGTTCCTTCTCTCCAGGTGCAGTATGTCCTTTTCAAGCGATCAAATGTTGCTGGAGAAAAGGATGCAAATCCCAGGAATGCAACACTGAAGGCTCAGGATGGAGCCTTTTTGGGATGTGCATCTGTGCTGAGTTTGAGAAAAGGAGGACAGGCAGGAAAATCCCACT
>JANHFN010004201.1:53263-65705 GCA_032468175.1 Toxicocalamus goodenoughensis
TTGCGAAAGCAGACCCGACACACGTGGCAGACAGAGAGGCGTGGAAGCAGTACTCAAGGACATTAGCGGACCTCGCCGGAGCGCGGGATAAACGCTGAAGAAGAAGAAGAAGAAGAAGTTATTGAATTGGTTGAAAATCCTCATGAGTTTTCACATATTCCTGTAACATATGCAGTGACAACATTGCTTCATTTGTTGTTCTCTTCTTTGTCTGTTATGGAGTTCCTGCTAGGTCTTTTTGAATTTAATGAAGGCCCAGTTGGGATAACCCCAAGTTCTGAGAGCTTCCTTGATGTGTTTTAGTTCTTTTTCTGGATGACTGAGAATCTCCATAGACTTTGGGAGACCATGAGTTCAGGTCTTCAGCCTTTAATTTTTAGTGAAGAGATCTTCATCCTGCAGTGGAATAATTCAGATTGATCATAGCAGTGAAGCTCATGGTGGTAATGATAATGGGATTGATTTGGACATTGGATTAGTTAAGAAACTACAGCTATATATCTGTTACATTTAATTGTGATTTTAAATAATTTTGCCCTGGATCTCTTATTTCCAGATTCAGAGGTAACTTGTCATTTCTTAAGAGAGTAGAAATTTGCTACTGAAGCTATGAATAGCTTAGCTTTGCCTTTTGGTATCACATGATAGTATTGTGTGACAATATTGAAATTTTCTAGAAATAAATTGTGATTTTACAAAGGTGTCATCTTTATATTCTTAAAGCTTTACTTTAAAAAAAGCCAAAACTTTATTTAAAAACAATTCTTTTTTCATATTGTGGAAAGTTTGTTGCCTTCATAATGCAACAGTGTCACTCTCACTGCTGTGATCCAATGAATTAGCAATTCATTCTTAATTTATGCTCATCATTTAGTTGCTTCCAACTGTTAGTGCTCTGAAGCACATCATTTCACCAGAATTGTTTGCCACTTACTGCTTTTTGAGTTCTTGTTGTGTCATCAGTGGCAGTATCAAGCCACCTTATTTTCTATTGGCACTTTTTCAATTGCAATTAATTTTTTTCCAAAGCATTAGAGCTTCTAATGTCTCCTGCCTTTGCATTATGTATCCGAATTATTTAAGGTTTAGCTTCATTATTAATGATTCCGAAGAGCAGTCTGGATATAATTTAGCTAATATTGAATCATTTGTACTACATGTGCTGCAATTCAAAGACATCCACTTTTATTGTTGTTGTGGTTTTGCTTTTTTGATAGGGTTTTTAAAGATTTTTTTGAAATCTATCTTTAAAATTTTTATAAATAACTCAAGGTGTATAAGTAACATACCTAATATTCCTTTCTCTTTCTATTTTTCCATACCAAAACCCTATGAAGTAAAACCCTTTGGCTGAAAGAAGAACTGGCTCAAAGTCACCCAACAGATTTTCATATCTAACGCCAGTCTAGAGCAGGGGTGTCAAACTTGATTTCATTGAGGGCCGAATCAGGGTTCTGTTTGAACTCGGGGGGGATGTGTGGCTGGGGTGGGCATGGCCAGAGTGCCGAGGACCATGCACGGCCCTCCCAAGTTCCATTTTCGGCTACAACGGCCTCCTGCAGCACTCTGCTAGTGAAAACAGAGCTCAGAAGGGTTGTGTGTGGCCCTCCCTCTGTTTTCGCTGGCAGAGGCACTGTGTTGGTCCTTCGCTGTTTCCAGGGCAGGCCTGTGGGCCAGATCTAAGCACCCCATGGGCCGGATGCAGCCTGCGGGCCTTGAGTTTGATACCCCTGGTCTAGAGCTGCAGTCTCCTGGTTTCTATGTCAGTACTTTAACCATTAGACCAAACTGGCTTTCAGGGACGTATGTGACAAAAGGAAAGGAAAAACATGATTGTAGCATTATAAATCTGTGTTATCAGTGTGATGCCTCTGCTGCACTATAATATTTTGTCTTGATCTTGTCTTGATATTTTTTCCTGAAAAGCAGATATCACATTTGTTGGCTTAAGTTACCATCACTGTGAATTTTTGAGCTAGGAAAAGCAAGTCTGTTACAACTTCAGATTCTTCTCCACTTGATTTGCATTGGGTTGGCATTGCCTGTTGACATTTTTTTTTAAATACAGAGCAACTTTTATATACTTGCTTTCACATCCAACAAAAGAATTCTTCTATATTCCTCATTTCTAGCTAGCAAAGTAATTTCATCAGCTTATATGAGACTTCTGATGTTTGTCCCAAAATTTTTAATTCCAGTTTCTATCTGTTTTATTTTGGAATTTAAATGATATAGCTAAATAAATAAATAGAATAGGAAGCTTTTGTACTTGCTTTACCAAATTTTGAACAACTTAGTTGCTACAAAGTTCATTTTCTTGTTTCATCGTAAAAATTCTTCACTAAGCATATGAAGTGACAAGCTTAATGCCTGAGATTGAATCCAAACATTTTCTGCAGAATTTGGTTACTTTTTGCAGCTGAAATTCTAAATACACTTTCTTGGGCATAATATTTTATTTACTATTTCACAACTGGTTTTTAAAATAATATGTGTAGTATCCATAGTTTGAGCTATGTATGAGTTCATAATGTTACTTGAACCTGTTACAATTAATGTCTGAGACAATCAGACATTTTTGAGAATTTGTGCATGTTTTCCTTGCTATGTATAGGTGGCTTTTGGATTCACTCTGTAAGGCTTGATATAATTTTGCACTTCCATCCCCCAGTCTACCCAAACTGCTATTTTAAATGAAATTCTTGTGATTTTCAACAGTTGTAGAAATATTTTGGAAGCCACAGAAACAACATTTCTGATACCACAATAAACAAGACTTCATGTTTGAATTGTGAACAGGCAGGTGTTAATGCACTGCCTAATTGTTCCCACTTCGCTCTTCCTGTTAGTTTGAGTGGATATGCATACTCAGACTGGGATACCCATACACTATTTATATTTTACTATGAATCAGAAACTCTACCTTGCTATTTTCTTAAAAAGCCAGAGATAAAAGCCATGATTTTGTGCTTGGCTTATGACTTTCGGTTGTTTCAAAAGCAACAGATTTCTTTAACTGTGCCTATTGTTAGGAGAAACAAAATAACGTGATTTAATAATAAGAGCCACTCATTGATCAGTTTAAAATAATTCTACCATAGTGGGAGGTGACTGAGTTATGAAAAGATGGGGAACATTATTCAGAGTGAACTAACTTCAAACTTATATGTTTTCCATTCACAAATACTATATAAATTAATGAGATATCATTAGCATAGTTAAATGCCAAAAGAAAACAAGTATTCTAAATATTTCTGCTAAGTTTGTTTTGAGCAAGGTATAGTGAAATTGAATGCAATAAGGGGAATTAATGTATCTGTTGAATATACTTTTCAATTCTTAAACATAATCTTAATTCTGAGCAGGAAATTTAAAACAAATCATATTACACCAATAATAATAAATTTAGAAGAAAATAAAATAGTAACAAAATATCTCAAGTAGATTCTAAAATGACAGGAAGAATTCAAAATGGTCCTCATGTGGCACTGAAAATAGTATAGATAATCCTCAACTTACAACCGTTTGTTTCGTGATCATTCAAAGTTACAGTGGCACTGAAAAAGTGATTTATGACTGTTTTTCACACTTAAAACTATTGCAGCATCCCCATAGTCACATGTTCAAAATTCAGGTGCTTGACAACTGGCATGTATTTATGGTAGTTGCATTGTTCCAGGGTTATGTGATCACCATTTATAATCTTCCCAGCTTGCTTCTGACAAGTAAAGTCAGTGAGGGAAGCCAGATGAATAGCTTAACAACTGCACTGATTTGCCTAACAAATATGGTAAAAAGGTCATAAAATGAAGCACTGCTCACTTACCAACTGTCTTAGCAATGGAAATTTTGGGCTCCATTGTGGTTTTGCCATGAGGATTACCTGTATAAAACAGAAGCCAGATAAAATTTTCTTTCTTATCTAGTTATATCTACTTGTCTGCCTATCTTTCTGTTATATGTAACTGAGTAAAAAAGAGAGAAGAAAAAACAATTGCCATGAATTGTCTGTATCCCAAAAGTGCTTTTTCAAGAGGCAACTGGACTTTCTGATTTCCTTTGAAGAAGTTTCACTTCTGATCCAAGAAGCTTCTTCAGCTGAGCTTCTTGGATGAGAAGCAAAACATCTTCAAAGAAAAATCAGAAAGTCCAGTTGCCCCTTGAAAAGGCACCTTTGGGACAACCTGGATGACTGAGAATCTCCATAGAAATGCACTATCCACATTAATAAGTGATATAACTTTAAAAGGGAAAAGAGGGGAAAGGAGCTAGGAAATACCATGAACTCAGAAAATGTCTAAGACCTGAGAAAAACCTGTCTACCAACTTTGTGAAAGAAGATATACTGAGATATGTATCCTTAACATCCAGCAATCAAGTTATAATCATTTTAGCAACTCTGTGGATAAAAAGCCCCAAAAGTGGCAAAACTAGAATAAGTTGAACTTTGTAAGTTGTAAAGATGCCTTTGGCATCTTAAATAAAATAGTTTACTAGTTTTAGAACTTCAACACTTGCAAGCCCCATCATTTGTAACAAAGTGGAACTTCTGCAGAAGCAAAGCACAAGGACCAAATCATTCATATAATGATGCTTAAGTTGAATAAATGTTTAGAAAAGTCCTGAAGTAAATTAACATTGATTTTTAGGTTCACAACAATGGCTAGTGAGTGTATTGTAAGAAGCCAGTGTTAAGTAGAGGGATTGGAATTGTCCTGTAAATGAAATAAGGAACATTGCCAGATCATTGACTGTCCTTGTAATTGCATCCTGAGATTGGAGATCAGAAGAATTAAGATGTAATCACTGGGCCAGTCAAAAATTTAGTATTCTCACTTATAAAAAATATAAGTTTGCAATTGGCATGATTTCAGAAGGACTATATATTAACCTCATTGAAATTAGGATAGGAATCTATTTGAGAAATTTGTCGTACATCTAAATGCGGTAATAATAATTTTAAAAAAACCTTACAACCTATTGATTCAACAGAATTTGGCATATATTCTTTGAATGTAGCATGAGTAGAAGTTACAATATTACATGGCTGAATGTTTTTGAAATTTAAAAGCCAGTACCTTATTGAATTTATTTCCTGTTTCCCAGTATTACTGTCTGGTATAGTGTAATAAGGATTCTGCTTTGAAAATATAAACTTGTTTTTAATATTTAGCAGAAACCAGATCTCTTTATTGCTCAAGAGATGAAAAGGCAAACAGTTCTTTAGCTTTCTCCCATAGGGATTTAACTTTCACTAATTGTTGCTTTTTATAATATGAAGGTATATTACATAATAATATAATCTGAATGCATTTCTAGTAGTCTATGTCAAAAAACTGATGAAATCAGCAATGATATAACTTCTGCCCTTATCTATTCCATTTGTTCAGTAACATTTTATTCAACAGTTATCAGATGCCATGTAGATAACTGTGAAGTACACCCATGAGTAGTATAGTTATCAATAAAATTAAAATTTTCTGTCACAGATAAAAAGCCCTAAAGTAGCAGAAAATTATTTATTTGCTTACATTTTTCTATATGTTTATCTATTACATACATATGTAATCTGGTTCATAGTTTTGAAAATATGATTTATGCATACACTGATGTGATTTGATACTTTGATTTAATGCTTTAGCTGAAGCTATAAAAAAGCTGAAAAGCTGAAAATGGTTGGTTTGACTGTCTGTGAAAAATCTGCCATGCTTTTTTTTATAGATACGTTTAAACACCACTTTCAGCCTGCTCATGATGATGCATTCTCATCTTAAATCAATCTTGTGAGGACACTCTTCATTAAGAGTTATAGCAATGGTGGAATTCAATTTTTTTTACTACCGGTTCTGTGGGCATGGCAAGAGAAGTTTACTGCAAAATCCCATTCCCTCCCCATCCCGCTAACCTACTTTCCAGCTCCGTTCTCCTGTGCAGGGCAACCAAAGAAGATCCAGCTGATTAGCTGGGACTTGAGAGGCAGAGAATAGATGGGGTCAGGGCTAGTCAGAGGTGCTATTTGCCGGTTCTCCGAACTACTCAAAATTTCAGCTACTGGTTCTGCACAACTGGTCAGAACCTGCTGAATACCATCTCTGGGTTATAGACTATGATCTATCACAGTGGTCCAGTTTGGGTTAATTGATAGATACTTTTCAATTTCCCAGTTTAGGCCTGAAAAAGTGTAACAGGCACAAAGTAATCTAATTGGCTTCCATGCCTGAGAAAGCACTAGGACCTGAGTCTTCCTGCTTCCAGTTCAGCATCTTAATCAATATATAATGCACTGGCTCTCATAACTAGTATATATAGACATAGATTTGATATTCTGTCAAGCAGAAGTCTTCAGCATTAAACCATACTGTGCCATGCTATGCCTCTGTTTCCAAAATCATTACATTATTTCACTGCCACTAACTCAGTATAAAAACACAAAATTTGCTTGATTAACCAAAGGTTGCATCTAATCCAACAGTGTTTTCCCAATTATAGCCAAGCAGGTATGTCTGAGAAATCTCATATGCAGACATGAAGGTGGCGAAGGTGCAGCATTTGTTTACTATTAGAGTAAATATTAACTACTATTAACAACTACTGTCAGCTTTGGAAGCCATGTTTTACTCAGAAGCTTCCAAGCTGCCACATCTTAGTGCCTGGGAATTTGGGACGGGGGATTTCATGAAGAGGTGGAAGATTAGACATAACAACATTCTTCTCATAAAGTCAAGAACATGTTACCCTACACCTGCAAAGGAGTGGTTGGAGGAATGTCTGGGACGATGGTTGATTGGACCATGTGATGGTGCAATCCGGTGGGTGCAGGGGATGGGTTTTGAATTTTCAGTTGTGACGGGAAAACCCAGAACTCTCAGACTTATTTTTTCCCAGATGTGCCGGTATGACTTCCTTAATCATTCTTTACTTGGATGAAGTTTGTTTCTTAGTGCTGAATGAAATGGGGAGTTTCATTGGAACGCTGACACCTACTACTGTTCAATGGCATATTGCATTTGAACATGGAAATTCTGCTTTGTAGTGGCTGATAGCCATTAATAGAGCTGATCATGGGTTTATCTAATCCTCTTTTAAAGCTACTGTACATAAATTTGGCAATCTCAGTACATGTTTGGTACATTTTTGAAGGTATTTTTGTATCTAAAATTGTATTGGTTTATCAGAATATACAATATGAAGCAGATGAAAATAATGAGAAACTAAGGGAGGGAAAAGGGAAAGGGAAAAAGTGTGGAGTAGAAGGTGGTGGAAAGAAAAAAAGATGTTGACTCCTGACTATACTTTCTATTTTGCTCTGTTGGGATGCTTCAGGGGAGATGGGTAGTGTTATGAGGTCAGTAGCGTAGGTGGGCCTTTGAGGTGGCATTTTTGTAACTTTTACCCCTTAAGAGTTAAAAATTGGTCTAGTCTGGGCAGACCTGGAGGCATATTATTCCATTAATTTTCTCCCAAACATAAAGTCCAAACTATTTCTCTGCCCTTTGGCACCTACAAATACAGTGCTGAGAGATCACATACTGACTACATGGCTCCATGAAGTAAATAGGGACACACAATCTATTTATTATTCCCTGTCTTCTTTGTTTTAATCAGTATCAGAAAGTGATTAAAGAAATTTACTTGGACAAGCATATCTGGATGGGTATGTTTATGAATAGTAGGAAAATAAAAATGATGGCCAAATAATAACATTTTATTGGACTTATTTTGATTAAAATTACAATGTTGGACGCTAGACGTTATACTAGACCAATGTCAGAATAACTTGCAGTGGCTGACCAAGATTTCAGACAGGAGCCTTTTGCAGGCTTACCTGAAAATACTTCATGTTTGCATTTACTGCAGCACTAAATCCATTTTTTCTGATGTCAAAAAAGCTAAATTTGTTAGATCTGGATAGTCCTTCAGAGGGAGACAACTACCTGGCTGTATGGTAGATTTGGAAGTTAAAAAACATTCCAGAAGTGAAAGACAAATCACTACTATATTGTTGCCAAGAAAATAACTTGTATAGTAACTAGGACTCAAGCTTTGCAAGAGAAGTTTTACTTTCATCCTATTTGCATTAGCTGCTGCTCAAAGTTACCGAAGGGAGGAAAAGGAGGAAGAGTTTAGTGCCGTTATGAGAAATTTTATTTTATTTTATTATTTTATTATTTTATTATTTTATTATTTTATTATTTTATTATTTTATTATTTTATTATTTTATTATTTTATTTATTATTTTATTTATTTGTATCCTTTCTTCCAACTGCAGGCAAAAGACACTTGGCCAGTTACAACCTTATCAATTTACACTAAACTCTCCATGGCACAAAACAATCGTCAAATTTAAAAAATAAATTAAAAAAATAACAGTGAAAGCTACCATATAATTACAGCTTAAAAATCACTAAACCCAATTCACACAGGTCTTTTGCCCCATCACAATGTTGTCCTTCCATCATCCCTACGACACACTTGGTATCACTTATCACAAAGCTGTCTCTGCCCTTCCCGTATGTTCCCCAAATACATCCATCTCTCTCAACCATGCCTTTCCAGCAGATGTCCCATTAATAATGTGATTTTTTGAAAGATCATTCTAATAAACCAGTGAACACATCATGGGGAATATTTGCCTCTCCCCTAATTAAAAAAAATTAAGGCTATATTTTTGCAGGGCTGGTCAATAGCTGCATAAGGCAGCTGCTTTATGTGATGTGGTGCTAAAAATTCTCACAGCTCCCCAGAAAAAGTGGGAAATATTTTTGAAAAGAGGATAGATATCAAAAAGTGATAGGGCTTCAATCCCACCATTAGAGCCACCCTCTTACCTTTCTTTGAACCCTCCATTCACCAAGAGATGTCCCATGCCCTGCCATAGCCAAACCACTGGATCAAACCCCTTCTTGTGCTTCAGCTTCACTATTTAAAAAAAACACACTGCACAAAAAAGCAGCAGGCAGATCTATCTTCCTGCAAGGGAGGCAAAACTCTAAATAAATGTGGGGAGGGGAGCTGAAAGACCTCTTGCCCTCCTGTTCAACTGTCAGAGCCCTAATGAACCTCAAAAGACATTTGAACTATTTCCACAGATTCAGTGGAAATTTGATTGCTTCCCAGATCTGGGTCAGTGGATAGGCATCATTGTTTTATTATTCTCTCAGTGGGAGAAATACTTCATTTCCACATTCTCATTTTGGTCATGTCCTTCATTGCCAACAGCTTTTACCAGCTTCCATCTGTTCAAATGTTATCTAGGTGAGACTGACCCCCCCTTCCCCAAAGTGTACCATTCCTTCTTAATTGACCACAATCTGCTACCGTAGCATTCAAAGGGTGGACTGAGATAGAATGCAGCTCTTTGCAAGCCACTTTATTCCAGATATGTTCCATGGGAAGCCAAGGAACCGGGCTTCTGTTGGTACCAATGGCACCATCTTTGTGACAAACGTAGAAGATGTGGCAGAGAAAAGAACAGAGTTGGGAGATGGATCCAAGATCAAAGACCTTCCCCTCTAAGTTGGACTCATGCAAATCACAAAAGAGTTGCCTAAAATGGGGTTGGACAAACATGGTTCAGCAGGGTGGAAGATCAGTCATTGGATGAAGTGCTCCATTATTTCAGCACAAGAAATTGTTTACTTGCTTCAGCAGCACATAGTATTCCAACACAGCAATTGTGCTATGCTTGGCTAGCATGGTATAAAGACTCATACCTTGCACAGGGGGGTGGACTAGAAGACCTCCAAGGTCCCTTCCAGCTCTATGACTATTCCATTCTATTTCATTCCAAAAACCTGGGCTTAGCATTTGTGAAATCAAAAACCAGGAGGCAAATCAAACAATCAAGGCTCATTTCAATGTTTATTAGACAATACATACTGGAGAGGGTCTGCTCCAAAAGAAGAGAAAAAGATACACTTATATTTATACATTTCAGAATGGAGGTAAAAGTGATGCCTGCATGCATATTCATAAGTAATAACATAATAGATGTCAGGTTACCTCTTGCCCTTCTGTTATCTACAGAGAACAATGGTCTTAGAAGAAGCATTTGCATCTTGAGATTCAGGGGTTGCTATGGGAATGTTCTTATAAGATTTACCACAGGCCCTATTAGCTGCAAGGCCACATTCCTTATGTGTCTGTTAAACAATCATCTGGAAACTGATTTTCCCCATCCACATACCATTTCATAGCAATTAAGTCAAATGCAAAGTAAATCCTCCATTGAGTTCAGCTGGGTGTGTAAGTTACTTTTTTATAATTCAGGTTGTCTTTTTTTATTAGTTTATGATATAAAACACAAAAATATAAAAACAAATAATAGGAAATATATACTTTTGGCTATACTATTATGTAAAAGTAAAAAAGTTGGTTTGCCATGGCTTTCTTCAAGGACTTTTCCCCTTCTTTCTCACCTGACAGGTCTGCTATTCCTTGGATAAATCCAATTCAAGTACCTATGAGGTCTGATCCTGTTTAATAGCCTATTCCAAGGAAGGTTTGCTAGGTGGATGCTGCTATTTAATGGATGCAGCATACCTGCTTTTACTTTCTGAGCTGATTCTGATGAAACAGGCATCCAAAGTGGAACCTTAATCTAGAAACCGACCACTTAACAACCACAACAACTGCAGTGATTTGCTTAACAACAGTGGCAAAAAAGATTGCAAAATGAGGCGCCATTCATTTAGCAACTGCCTTGTTTCTCAATAAAAATGTTGGACTCCTTTGTGGTTATCCAGATGCCTTAGAACTGAAATTCCCAAATTGCCACCAAGAGTAGGCAAAATCTAGACTTTGCTAAGGATACCATCACTTGAAATCTCAAGATATCTGGAGCCACCTATGTCTACTGTTACCTTTGCCTAACAAGATGGGAGCACCTAACCAGTCTTAGCTGACCTGGTTAATATGTTGAAGGAAAGTCATGAGCAAAAGTCAAGACTGTTAATTAGGCTAGGAATATTTTACTTTTCAAACAAGATTTGTAAAGCAGGGAAGGTTTCAGTTCATGCTTTAAAAAGAAGAATACAATGGAATCATACACTTCTCCATGGGGAAGAAGTTCTATTGTCCTAGTTCCTTCATATCAGTTTTTAGGTCATCATAGGGCCTTTGATACTGATTTCAAAGCTCCTGGAGATCCAATTGGGCATTAGGAAACTCTAGAATGGCCTAATTCTAAAGCATTGTGTGCTGGTATTTTAGGAAGACTAGAAAAAAATTAATAATGCTATAACTGGTTCTAAAATGAGTCATTAGATCAGAGCTTGGGGACAGAGCTTGGCCTTCAAATGTCTCTTCCCATTCCCATGGAAACCAGCCATATCATTCGACTATCAACATGAAATGAAAACAAGGTATATATGTAGCAGTTTCCAGGTATCAATTCCCAGAATTCATAGACTGTCTGGCTACTGTTGTGAATTTTTGGAGTCACCCTTTTATCTAGAGGATGCTCAGGCTGGAGAAGAGCACCCTAATTAAAAGGTGGACAATATCCAGAAATGTTCTAACAAACTGAATCTCTGTTTTGGTGCCATTCCTGCTATTCTGAGGAAAGGAGTACATGAAAACAGTAAAGTGTCAAAAATCAATTTGGGTCCAATGCAAAAAACACATAGAATTGAAGGGTCATTGGTGCTCTCTTTGATTGCTTGTTTTCTTGCAGACGTTACCCTAACTAGGTAATATCATCAGTGCTAGTAAATACATAGCATAAAATAATACATAGAATTCCCTTTAAAAGTAAAAAAAGGTAATAAACAAAAGGATACTTGCCCATTAGTCCATTCTTGATCACTGTCCATTGTGGTTCTCAACCTTCTGGTTTTCAAAACTTTGTTCATTCTGCCCTAAGCCAAACCTGTGTTCCCTGAAAAATAGGGCGTTTAAATTCACACAGCTCTTCCTACCTCATTACTAGTGGCTGGACCCACACAACATGTTCGATGAACATGAGAGTGGTTGGCTTGGGGATGCAGCTGACTATTGGAAACTCACCCTTGGTCTTTATAAGGCATATGAAGCATACCACCAGTTTAAGCCATAATACTTAGTGTTAGCATGTTATGTGGGCATAGAAAATTACTAGTTGTTTTTTTTAAATCAGGTTAGAAAGAATTGTGGTTTGGGTGAAGTTGTTGCCAAGAATGCAAGATTATTTTGGAGATTATTTGCTCCAAAATTATCTTCTTCTGTAAAAGTAGCTCACAAGCGAATTCTTTTTTATCAAACAGAATAAGAAAGGAGAGGAAAATGTTGTCGCCAGCACAAGTTTTGCTTCATTCCAATGTGGCTTCAAGGGCACTTGATCCTATGCAAGAAAAGAGCCAATCAAGTTTTGGAGTTTTGATCGCTTTCCCACTTCTGCTTTCCTCCAAGTCTGTTTCATTTGGCTTCAATTCTGAGAAGGGACAAAAAAGGTGTGCACGGAGC
>JANHFN010004202.1:9031-22557 GCA_032468175.1 Toxicocalamus goodenoughensis
GTGGGGGGGAAAACAGCATCAGACTTGGCACTTCCCAAATTAGGCAACATATTAATACTTGCAATGATTCTGTCTTATGTCCTTTGATATAAGATGGGCAGCAATATAAACGTTTAAATAAATGCTGTACGTTGAACTAGGTTGATTCCTCATCCAGGCCATACATAGAGTTAAATCTGTTTATTTAAGTATCTCACCACCCCCTTTTATCCCCAAGAATCCCAATGCCAGACTTAAAATCGGTGTAACATCAGAATAAAGTCAGAGCAAAAATCAGAAGGAAACCATTATTATTTCCATTAAAAGATAAACATTGGCAAGGGAATACCATGATTAAAATACAGTTTTAAAAAGGTTGTTTCCCCTTCGTACATGTAGTTATACATGACATCCAGGGTAGCAACGACCTTGGCACTTGGAGTCTTCCTTTCTCTTCTACCTTCCTTTCTCTTCTACCTACTGTTTGGTTTGAGGCCCAGTGCCTTTCCCACTGCCCACTCCTCTGACCCCTGGCATCAACACCTGGCAAGGAAATTAGATGCTCTAGTCTAGGAGGATCCCAAATGCAGTCAAAGACAGGGAACTCTCAACCTTGAGCCCAGGAGACCACAACCCAAATGCAGCCCATCTCATGATGTTGCCTGTTAAATTCCCTAGATAACTCCATGGCTATTCGTGCAGGCGGCTGCTTCCCTGGCGATGCGACTGTGACGCTGCGGAGTGGTGAGAAGAGGAGCCTCTCCAAGCTGCGCCACGGAGACTACGTATTCAGCGTAGATCAGAATGGACAAATGGTGCTTAGTGAGGTTTTGCTCTTCCTCCACCGAGAGCCACACCAGCAGACCCTCTTCGTGGCCATTGAGACGGAAGAACCTGTTCGCCGGCTGCTGCTTACAGCCTCTCACCTCATCTTCATTGCACGGGACCGGGTCAACAGCACAATGGACTTCTCCCCTGTGTTTGCCAGCAGAGTGTGTGTGGGGGACTCCGTATTGACATACCAGGGGGGTGACCTTCCCTTGCATCCTGCTCGAGTAGTCCGGGTTTGGCAGGAAAAGGGCGTGGGTGTCTATGCCCCCTTGACCACCCATGGCACAATCCTGGTCAATGGGGTGCTAGCATCCTGCTACGCAGTCCTTGAAAGTCACCACTGGGCTCACTATGCCTTTGCCCCATTACGCTTTGCCTACGGCATCTTCTCACTACTGTCCCTGAAGGGGGAGTCCAGAAACTGCAGTGCTCAGGAAACAGGTGTGCACTGGTATTCACAGTTTCTGTATCATCTGGCATGGGACTTGCTGGGCCAGGATGTTCTTCACCCCTAAGAGGCTTGCTGGGCCGCTTGTTTGCCAGACAGAGTTAAAACTCATCAAATCTTTAGATAAAGGGAGACCCTGGAGCATTTGCTTGGCTCCATACCTCCTTGCCTTGGCTGGCTAGAGCTGAGGTCCCTTTAAAGTATAAACCTTTGCAACAGAGAAACTAGCCTGTGATCATGTAGGAGTTGGATTGAGGGATTAGGTCAACTGATACCAGTACTCCTGCTGTAGGTTGCATATCACAGTGTGCTGGACTTCCTACAGATGTGTTTGGGGAGCTTAAAAATATCTGAGGCATGCTGTGTTCTCCTAAATTTAGCTCAAAGTCAATAAGCCCACTGTCTTAATTTTTAGCAGGTGGAATGGATTTCCCATAGGTGACTTGATCGTCTGGGCTTATAAAACCAGCATAAGATCAGCTGTGGCTTTTTAAAAAAAATAAATAAATCCCCCTGCAGCTGCCTTAACAGGATAAGTCAGGAAAGAGCGAGGTATACAGTACAAACAAGTGCTGATCATTTCTAGGTGTCCAGAAGATTTTTCACCTTCCTCTAGCTTCAGAAATGTATTGGAGTGTTTCTGTCAAATGCATTCAAGGAAAGGTAACAAACAGGTCGGCTTGACCTTTCAATTTGGGCAGGTGATATGGAAACCTGCAGGGTCTGTCTAACCCAGTGCCAGTGAGACTTTTCCAAGAAGGCCAAGAAACATGCTGGGGACCTTATATGTATTAAGAATGGCTTATAGCAGAATGTGGGTAGCGTCTGTATAGCTTGGCGTCTCTTTCCTTACTGAGTTTCAGTATTGGATTCAAGAAAGAAGCAAAACAGGCAGTTCTAATCTTTTGCAGGGCAAGATCTCATAACTACCCAGGCTGGAATGATGATTGCATGGTGGTAGAGGTAGTCCTCAACTTACAACCATATGTTTAGTGGCTCCTTGTGGAATTAAAATGGCACTGAAAAAAAAATGATCTATGACCGTTTTTCACATGACTGTTGCAGTATATCTGTGGTCTTGTGATCAAAATTTAGATGCTTGGCAACTGGCATGTATTTATGATGGTTCTGGTGTCCTGGAGTCATTTTTTTGTGATCTCCTGACAAAGTCAATGTGGAACCTAGATTCACTTAACAACCATGTAACTAATTTAACAAGTGCAGTGATTCACTTAACAACTGTAGCAAGAAAGGTTGTAAAATAGAGCAAAATTCACTTAATTCTTTTGCTTAGCTATGGAAGTTTTAGGCTTAATTGTGGTCATACGTCAAGGACTACCTGTATGCTGGGAAGCCATGAGATTTACTGCCTCATCTCTTTCCTGACACTCCTGGATCTTAATCAAGATCCACCTGCATTTCCCTGTTTGCCGCTATGAGCAAGGGGTGAACGGGAAATTAGTATTTCCTTATGAAGATTAAAATCCATGCTACTCCCTTATGACTGCAGTACATTAATGAGAGTAACATTTAACTGGCACTCCAGAGTTTTTATTTTTATATTTATGTAAGTAGTAAATTAAATGTGCTCTGCCATCTCTTGTCTTGTACTGTAGGAGATATTAATTGGATGTTTTTGACAGGGAAATGAATGGAGGGAGCAAACTGTTATTTCTGCAGGCTGTTTAACGTCTTCCTTTTTTTTTTTGCAATATATTTTGTGTGTCTTTAACTAAAGAGAATTACTTTGACTCTGCTGTCTTGATATGTTTCATGAAGGATCTGTTTCAATATACTGTTTAAGGATTGGGGAGGGGGAAGACGAAAAATACAATATCTTGTCAATCAGAATTGGCAAGCAATCCCTTTATCTTTTAATTGATTGGGGCAAAACATTCTAGTATCCCAGAAGTTTGCACTGTTCACCTGGGATATAGAGCATTTTTTAATTTGCCATGCCTACCCCGTTCTTTTGATGTTCTGGCATGGTAGGGGTTTTAAATTACATAGACATACATAGAGATTTTTTTTTGTCATCAAGGGCCTTTTATATGCTCCTTTTTATATATAGATCCATTGCTCTAACAGAGTTAAGCAGTCTTCCATGAACACAGGTTTGTGGGTCAGGGTGGCTTTGGACTTTCTGCATCTTGGTCACCCATAGCCTTCCCAGAATAGCACTTGGGCCAGCTAAGTTTTCGATGGCATTTTCTGCATTTCTGCAACTATTGGCTTAGTGCCAATGTGAGACTTATCTCTGATGCATTCACATATTGGTGGGCTCTACCCTCATTGCTGCTAGTGCAAAAAGTTATAACAGTTAACAAATAACAGAACTGGGCATGGTTAGTCTAGTGAAGAGAAGGACCAGGGGAGACATGATAGCGGTCTTTCAATATTTGAGGAGGGGCTGCCACAGAGAGGAAGGGGTCAAGCTATTTTCCAAAGCGCCTGAAGGCCAGACATGGAATAATGGATGGAAGCTGATCCAGGAGAGATTCAACATAGAAATAAGGAGGAATTTTTTGACAGTGAGAGCAATCAACCAATGGAACAGCTCGTCCTCGGAAGTTGTGGGAGTGTCATCACTGGAGACTTTCAAGAGATTGGACTCCCATCTGTCAGAAATGGTGTAGGGTCTCCCGCTTGGACGAGATGACCTACAAGGTCCCTTTCAACTCTGATTATCTGTTATAACTATGAAGCTAACTCAGATCAGGGACGCAAGGAGCGCATCTGGCTAGAAAGATTGCTGGGAGGCCAATGGAATCCGCCAATTAACTCCCAGCCCTGTATCTTCCTGCAGGGCCACAACTTGCTTGCTGGCACAGCTAGTTCACGCCTAGGAGGGCACCCAATTGCCTCCTGCTGGGATGTTTGACTTCGTGCCACCATTTCATAGGCTTCTGATCTTGGTTCACATTCCTGCTGCTGACATTTGTATAATGAAGGTCAAGAGAGAGCTGGGAGCTGACAGAGGCAACTGTTTACACTGGGGTGTGTGGGCGTGAGGTCTGGCTGATTCTATGTCCTCCCTATGTCTGTCTAGCCCCACTTCCCACTCTTCTTGAATTGCACACTTCACCCCAGTGTGGGTTTCTGGCAAGGGAGCAATTGGGTGCCTTCTTAACAGGTGTGGATGGTGACAGACACTAAGTTGCTCAAAGCTTCTGTGGTAATGGGCAGCTATAATATATAACATAATAATAACCTGGGAACTTCAGTAATTTTGGAATCAGAACAAATTTTCTTCATAGGAAATTTGCATTAAAAAGTGCAATTTCCCAGCATGTGTCCTCTTTGGTAAAACAGTGAATGAAAATACATGGTAAATAAGACTGCTATTGGTAGATTCCCGATGTAAATGCATCGTCATATTTTCTGCACTGCTTTAACAAAATAATAATAATATCCAGCTTTATTACTTAATTTTATTTGGGATCTCTGCTATTAATCATGCCTGGGAAATTAAAATCAGGCCTCGAATTTATATCCTTAGAATGCAAAGCTAATTATTTTCCTCTGTGCCTGGAGGTGGTGGTAGAAGGTGGATATATTTATGTAGTCCTCACTGATTGGATTAATACATGAAATGAAAAGCTCTCATTTTTACATAAACATTGAAATTGCATAAATAGGCAGATAATATTTTTTGCAAGGGGAGAGGAGGAGGAGGAAAATTTTTAATAAGTTAACGGTGATAGCCTACTCTTTTTATCAGATTTTCCCTGCCTGTTTTAAGCAATTTAAAGCTAAATGAATTCCCAGGTAGGTATGTTACTCTGCAGGTAAATTGTATGTTACACTAAAACAAAACAAAACTCTGCAGTGGATATGCCACAACAAGGTTCAAATCCATGTTCGTGCATAGACAGAAAGATGTCAAATGTTTAGTGATGCCAGGAATCCAGAGTCCTGAAAGAAGTATTAAATTGAGAATATGGCACCCATACCCGTCTGTATGAGAGAGCAGGGGGATGGCTTTATTAATCCTCTCCCCATTTGCAGCAGAGGGTGGGATGATGTTGGGATGCAGCTGGCTCCGTTGCCTTGAGAGCTTTAGGAACCGCCTATCCATAGCACGTGAGATTAGAAAGATGGAAATAATGTGGAGGCCTAACAATGGTGCTCCACCTGCTTCTTTAATCTCCTGGGACTGGCTTGCCTGTGCAGTCTGTTCCCCAACTATAGTAATCACCAGACTGGACCAGGGCCCAGTTTTTATAGGAAAATCATTGGCGGATTATAGATCATTTTAGCTAGGTGTTAAATGCAGATGAAGTATAGAGACAGAATTCCCACAACCAAATATTGACTGTGATGGAAGTGGATTAAAGCTTCAGGACATCCAAATTTGCTTTACTTTGTACCTTGTAATGCACCATATTCTTATCAGAAGTGCTTTATTTTTGATCTTCTAGATGCACTCTGAAACAAGGGCTATGTCTCTGTTCACCAGTCAAATCCTAGAGGAGGTGAGTTCCATGATTCATCAAACACAGCAGAGATGGAAAAATCAGCTCCTGGGTATAGCTGAACTACAACTTCTGGAACCAATGGCTGTCCGTTGTAGTGACTGCGGCTGCTGGTAGTTGGAATTCAGGAACTTTGAGGTTTCTCACTCCAGAAAAATAGAAACAGGCAGTTGTAACTTCTGTCAAGATGCTATATTAGTGTAAATACAATAATGGGGAAAAAAAACCAAGCTGAAACATTTGAATGAATAAATATTGCAGATTAGTAAAAGTGTCAGGTTAGTAAAACTATGGTCCAGATGTTCTTGAACTGCAATTCCCTTATTCCTGACTGTTGATTATGCAGGCTAGGTAGGGCTGATAAGAACTCCAGCTCCCTAATTTCAGATGGTCTTCATGTAGTTCAAGCCTTTAGTATATCTCAAACTTCAGATAGACTTCATGTAATCCAATCCTTGTATATCTCAAACTGAGGACAGTGGGGTGCTGCTTACAGTTAGCTTTTTTTTTAATAGAAGATACTTACAAAAACTAAATGAATTCCTAGTGACATCTCATAAACATCACAGCAGATAAGCTGAAGGCTGCAATTAAGATAAATCATCTCTCATCTATGACACATTCATATGACATGTCTACTTCAGTCTGGCAATACTTGGCATGAATAAGAGATCTGCCAAAAAAAACCTGAAGATTGGAGGTACCCAGGCTAGTAGGTACCCTAAAGACTTCCAGGTTTACCCATTTATCCTAGTTAAAAAAAATAAAAATAAAATCTATTTCCTGGTCTACTTTCAGGAAATGAAAAAGAGACAATTGGGAGAAAAAAATGTTGCAAAGCATGTTTCTGCCAGATGCAAAGGGGAAGGGCATTATAATTGTGTTCATGGCATACAATTAAATGTCAAATGTACCCACAACATAATTTAAGGGATTCTGCAAACCCAGCCTGCCTTGGTAAATTGGACTGAGTTAACCATGAGTAAAAATATCGAATAAAAGATCTAGAATTACATGCGTGGTAAAATATTGATCTAAGAAGGTTAAAGTGCAGAGGTGAAAACCCATAAAAACATGTGTTGAATCTAATACTAAATTATATTAAGCCCCACATATTTAAATGAAAGAGTAAAGGAGTTATCTTCTACTCAAATCATCAGGGTCTCTAATATTCTTAATTCGATTTAAGTTTAAAGAAGACTTCTTCAATTTAATGTCGGCCAAAAGTATTGGAGTAATACCCTTGAAGGTCTCCTGTGTGATTCTTGTCTTCCTGTAATGAGAATTCCAGTAAAATGGGACAATTTTTGATTGTGTGTCTTTTGCTGCCCTCTGGTGCTTTAGCCAAAGAGAGCGAATATGCTGTGTTCAATTGGGAGAAACTTGGAGCAAGAGATTTTGTAGCTCAGGACTGAAGTGTGGAGTCCTTGGGGTTCTCTAAGCTTGGTTGCTTTCTTGAAGACATTTCATTACCCAAATTAGATAACATCATCAGTACTTATGTGTTGATCAGAACACTGATGATGTTATCTAGTTTGGTAATGAAACGTCTGCAAGAAAACCTCCGTGCTTAGAGAGCACGAAACCCCCAAAGACCTCACAATTGGGGGGAAAACTTGTGTTAATTATTGTTTTTTTTTTTAAAAAAAAGAAATTATATCTTAATATTTGCAAAGGATATTCCCAACATCATGCACAGCAGAATTATAATCCTGACCAAAAATAAAAATTAGGAAAGCTGTTTCTTCAAAGTGAGCCAGCAAACATTGCTCCAGAAGTGGTAATATTGTTTCTTTTCCAGATATCACATCTGCTGTGATTTTCATTGTGGTTCCAATGACACAACTGCTCCTTCTGCCATTTGTTGCCTTGGTTGTTGTTACACAAAACCAGGGCAAGGCCATCCATGAGGGACTTTTCAAGCAGCAAGTGTTTCATGAATGTCTGAGTCAACCTAGCAGTTCAAGGAGTAGCTATTTGCGTGTAGAATGTTTGCTGGCAGCCTCCACACTCCCGATTCTTCCCCTCCCTCCAATATTTTCTTCTCCAGGGCCTTTTGATAATTATAATTTAATGCAATGCTGGGATATATTTTTTAGCTTTCCTACTGGCTTTTGTTCTGCTTTATGGTTCTTTCTATCTGGAATATAGAATTGTGTTTTGAATGTATGTGCTGTAATAGATTTGAGTTTAATCATTTTGAATGTTACTGTAACTTACTTTAGACTTCCAAGAGGAAACAATTATACCCATATTTTGCACTAATATAAATAAATGAAGCTCTTGTGTTAAAAGTTTGAGAAGCCGTGTTCGGCTTGAGTGAAAGAACAGCATCCTAAAGAGTTAAGTTTGGCAGCCACTTTAAAACACTGACTAAACATTCCTGGATTGCAGCTCACTTCATCCGATGCATTAAGCACAGTATTTCACAGGACAAGAAGTGATACACAGGCACCTTCCTTGAACGCAACACTTTTCAGAGGGCTAATAGATTATGCAAATTGAAAGTCCAGGTAAACAAAGAAATCCAGGTTGAATAAAACACCACAGTACTTGATTGGAGCGTTATTTTTCTTTTCATTACTTGGAGGAAACATTGTGACTTTATTTGCTTTAAGGCAGGTATTGCCAAAAAGATAACTGACTTTTCTTTTTAGCCATGTGGAAAAACCCAGTTAAGGCCCTCTTACAGCCTATCCAAGGGCCCTCTATCTTTAAATAGGGGAAATGCAAGCTTTTGCATACCAATGGAAGATAGATACCTTGATAACATTTTAATGGCATCATTTGCATTTTTGCCTGAGGTGCATAAAGATCTTGGTTTCTCACTAAGATAAGATAATCTTTAGACGAACTTCTGTCTCTAACTATTTCCCTAGTTTATTTCCTTTATAGTGTTTTATCTTGTTGTATTTCTGTTTGTTTTGCACTGAGAGCTGCTCAGATTATTCCGGAGTCTGGAAATTGGATTACATAATAAACCAAGATTGGCATATTTAGCTAGAGGAAGAACCCTACATCTACATAAGAATAAGTCAAGTGCTCCCAAGTGGACAGAGCAGGACTTTCATTTTGCAAAAGTGGAGTTGGGAAACCACACCCAGGCCCCACCAAGTCCAAGATTTGCATGGGCCCAGAGTCTGCTGACCTTTCAGAAAAATCTTTAAAACCTGGTTCTTCCCTAAGGTTGTAAGGAGGGAGTGTTTTGGGGAACCCGGGTTTGTGTTTTTTGCACTTCCTTGGTGGAATAATTGATGGGATAATTATATTTAATATACCATGGTGTCTTTTATTGCACTTTTTAATGCTTTTATATGTAGATTTTTGTTTGTATGCCTATTTACACCCCCAGAATTATTAGATTCAGATAGAAAAAAAAGAAAAGATAGGGTTAACATTTATACATGTATGTACTTGATGGTTGAACACAACCAAAAAGCACATAGATCAACAATTACATCTTTCATTAGTGTTGCTTCAAATAGCTACATTTAAAAGGGCTGTTCTTCCTAAAATGTTAGTTTCATTTCAAATCTATTCAGTTTCCTACCACTAGGTTTCATAGACTAAAAGGGAACTTTTATACATTAAAAATCTAGGTTCAGAGAAACAAAATAATTAAAAATAGCATTAGGCATGCCATCTTTGAAACAATGTTTTTGATGCCTTTCAATTAAGATTAGGAGTTAACATGTTTACTGGAAACAAATTTGTTAGTATTTGAATACCTAGCAGGGTAGTACCACTCCTAATATTAAGAAATCACCACCTCAAATTTTACTGAAAGCTTATTCGTTTGGAGAAGTAAAATATAATCTGATTTTTCTACCAATCTTTGTTCCTTTTTTAAGCATGAAGATGTTCTTACTCAGAACAACAAAGAGGAAGATAAGAGGATTTTATAAATATTAACTTGTGACTATAAACTCTTTTACTACTCAATATATTAAGCAAAATATTTGATGAAAAATTCTAAATTGGTTTTCAGTAACTCAAGTCATCCCTCCTGATTATGTAAATCAGCTTAAATTACTATTAACAGCATATGGATAGTATATGTATTTAAAAGCACTTTTTTTTCCAAAACTATCTAAAATTCTTACACTAAGTCTTTTAAAACATGGGGTGAAAATTTGGGGTTGTCTTTGTTCCAAATTCATATCTGGTCTCCTTTTAGTGTTTGCTACTTTGAAATGTTAGGAACAAAAACATTTAATACTATAGGGCTGTCTGTATACATTTGCCCCTATGGTCACATATAATACACATGCATATGATTAGTCCAGCCTGGCATATTTATTGGGAAGCAAATCATGCTGATCTCCAAGATGAAGGAAAAGGCACCTGTTCAGATAGCCTCGAAAAGATTTGGGGTTGAAATGGGGAAAACACAGAGACATCTAGGTTTATAGAGGGATCACAGCTGAATGGAGGAAAATTAACTTTGCACCAAAATATGCACAGTGAAATCTTCTAGAGACTGGGAACCATTATTATTATTATTAATTTTGCTACACCAGAATTTTAAAAGATGGCTTGTTGAAGTAGCCATAATGACCTGCTTCGCACATCCTCTCACTATACCAAAAACAAAGAAACCACACCACGGTTTAATGCATCGTTCAACGCAGCCAACACTCTCTAACCTAATGAATGGCAGTTTTCCCCCTGCAAGCGTGAAGGTTTCGAAGCGGGCTGCGCTCTTAGGATGCTGTCGGGGAAAAAGAAGCTACAAGCGCTCTTGAAAACAACCGGCAAGCTCGCTAAATGCAGGTCCCCGCATTTTCCCGACTTCTTGTTTTGCGCTGCTCGATAACACGGGGAAAAGGGTGTTGTTGCTGCTTCGGAACGATCCGTTTTTTAAGGCACGTGAAGAACCGAAGCTCTTCGCTTTCAGGCAGCGCTCCACCTCTCCCATTCCCACCTTTAGGATCTCAGCAGTCACTCATTTGGCTTAGATGGGTTGATAGATTCGATCCGCTATTAAGAGGATCGAAGAGCTGGGGGAGCGGGTCGGCGTGCCAAGCCACAAAAGGAAAAGACAATCGGGGAGAAGCCGAGCACATGGCCGAAAGAAACTCGCTGCGCATTTTTATTCGGGATTTCAATTTCACGTCCGTCCGTTCGGCGCCCACGCCCAAAGCAGGACACGTGCGTGCGGTACCGCAACCCCGAAGCCACGCAAGGAGCCCGCCAAGGCTGAAGTTTTAGCGCAAAAACCTCCCGACGCCTTTTCTTCCGCCCGCCCGATGAGCAAAACAAGGGCGGGCGGGCGCGCGCGCCCGGAGCCGCGCGCTTACGCTCACTTGGATGTTTGGAACCCACGCGGCTCTCCCTTCTAGCCGCTCGTACTTTTCATGAATGGAAGCGAGGCGTCCGCAAGGCGCACGCGCCTCTCTGCCCCGGGCCAATCAGGAGCGGCGGCTCTGAGGCCAGTGTTTTGGTCACGTGGGCGTTTGTAGTTGCGGCGTCCCCCCGGCTCTAGTCGGGCGGGCTCTTTTTATCGCTCGGCCCGCCCGCCTTGCGGTACCCACCCTTTCCTCTTCTTCTCGCCCCCCCCCGCGCCGGCTCCCCCCCCCCGCGCTCGGGTGGCCTTGGAGCCGCTGTTGGGCAATGCCGTTAGTGCGCTACCGAAAGGTCGTGATCCTGGGATACCGCTCGGTCGGTGAGTGGCGCTCCGCCCGGCCGGAGTGGGTGGTGGTGGCGGCGTCCGCTGTGTGTGTGTGTGTTGGGGGAGCACCACGTGGCAAGCAAGAGGTGCGGAGCGGCTGCTCTCCTGCGGGCGGGTTCCCCGAGAGCAGGGCCGGGAGGACGCGGGCGTGGACTGGGAGAGTTGGTGGAAGTTCGGCGGGGAAGAAAGTGAGCGCTGTGGGAAAAGGGAGCCGGGCTTCGGGCGCACGCCGAAGCGACGGCTGGGAGGAGAGCGGGAGGAAAAAGGGGAGGCGGCGGGAGAGGCGAGGGGAAGGGCGGCGGGATTTGCGCCGTTCCTGGAGCGCAGCAAGTCTGGAGGGGCGACGCGCGCGGCGTCTGGGGCTGGTGGGGGTCGCGAGGCTGGAGCGGGAGTTTGCAGGCATGGGTGGGTGGGAGGCGGGCGAGCGCCAACAACGCCGGGGAGATTCCCACCTTTGGTTGCCCCGGTTGCTGGGCGGCGGCGCGGCGAGCAACGAGTTGCGCGGGTGAAGATGCCACCCTCGCACCTGGGGAGTGGATCCGGATGCAGGGACTTTGGAGCGGTCTTATTGTTGTAGGGTTGAGCTGCGAGGGGGTAGTGGTTGTGGTCGTCATCTGGTTGCAAGAGAGAGCAATAAAAGAGTACTGTCGACATCGGAGCATCCATATTTTGGCCGCCACAATAGGGCGTGCTCTTTTGATTTCAAATCGGGAGATTTTGAAGCCTCGATCGGATAAACCCTGATTACTTACTTGGCTCTTCTAAATTGCCCAGAATTAATACCGGTGAAAAAGATCCGGTCAAGTAGGCAACAGAGCTCTTTGATGAAATGATACACTTTGACTTTGGGTATATAGGCTATATGTGCTCTCTTGCTTTGTGGATTTCCTGTCTCTTGAGCTTCCTGGGCTTGAATTTAGTGTATATCTCTCTGCTGCCTTCACCAGGTAGTGTGTGGATCAATTGTTAGGTGGAAATTTGCCTGATGAAAAAGTAGGGGGGAGGTATAAAAGGTTCCTGACAAAGCCACCCACTGGCTGCCCTGCTTTGCATTCTTGGAGAAACTAGATAAGGTATTTGGGGGAAGGGAGTGGAATTAATTGGGAGGAATGTGATTGAACAATGCACATGCTTGCATCCAATGTTGCTCTTCTTATTAATGAACAGCTTATTTTTAAACAGTCTCTGGAGATAGATTTTCTGCTCTTTGGGCTAAGGTTTAGTATTAGTAGCACATGAGTAGGCAAAACTTGTAAGTAGTGGGCAGCTATTTCCTGACCTTTACTAGTTTGTCCTCAGGGAGCTATTTGTGCCTACCCAATTCCCAACCCATCTGATCTCCTCTTCCACTGAAGAGAAATGCAAGGAGTCACCCGGCCTATGTTTTCTATTAATCCATGTGCAGTGGGAGGAAATGAGCAGAGGGCAAAGGTTATTCATGGGTGTCTGGATAGTGAAATCATTTGTTTCCTTGGATTAAATTTGCAACAGCTTCTCCCCCCCTCTTTTAAGTGATTATATGAAACACTCATCTGGGTACCTCTGGTAGTATGAAAAGGTGCTTGAAAAGAAAGGAGATTTTTGCTCCTCCTGCCCTGATGGATGCCTAACTTATGAGCCCTGTTGAAAAGTGATGTGTATATTGAGCTGTAATGTATACACTTGGTTGATTAATCAACCATCTGTGCCTTGTTTGAACAGATCAGAATGGGGATTGAGATATATCAGAACTGCTGTTGTGAGTAATTGCAAAAGAAAACACTTCACATTTGGACTAAGAATTTGAATTACAAACTTATTTAATTGTACACCGGCCCTAATCTTTCTGAGTGATGCTGTCATTAGGATTGTTTTTGGTACCTATGTGTATAAGCAGAGATTGATGGAATCAGTATACATCAACTATTGTATGCCTATGTCATCTTTCCTACAGGAGCCTCCCTCCCCCCCTCCCCCGTCCTGTGAAATAAGGTCAGTCTGGAAGATAATATCTGGATTAAAATAATTCAGTAAAGTTCATACCTGAGAATATATTTAAAATCTCAATTCTTTTTAACTTATAACATTACTATGCTTTTTTCTTAAATTTTAGGCACCTCATTAATCTTCACTGCAACTGAAA